>OW569379.1:0-295000 GCA_937625935.1 Tetramitus jugosus | reverse complement strand
GAGCACAACTGCAGTTGGATTCCTTGACATCTTGGATCAAACAACGTGCCTAAATCGCCCACAATAAATGCTACATTTTATTACAAACCAATTACACAGCGTCCTTAAGCGATTCTTGCGCGAGAGTGGCAATTTGGGAAAGAACTCTCTCTAATTTGTCTACTCGCTCCGCCTTCGTTCCGCTGATTTCTTGACCTGATGATGTCTTTCTGCGATTGCCTTGTGTGAGATTCGATTCGCTTCGACTGAACATTAGAATCTTTTGGGCGACATCCTGTCTTGATGGACTCTCCATAGGAGCATGAACATCGACATCCAATCTCTGACCCATTGACTTGAGTTTTTGAATTCTCTGTTCTGCATCCTTCATGTTTTGTTCATACTCTTGCTCTCTTTCATTAAACTTCAATTTCTCAGTGAGGAACATTTGTTGCAACTCAACAAACTTCCTCTTGTAATCCTCCTGCTCGTCAACAATTGCTTCCAATTCTGATACGCGTCGTTCCAATTTTATGTTCTCACGACTCATATCTAGTTGAACCCTTAGATTGTCATCCTTGGCATCCAGTGTCTTAGATGAGAAGGTATTTGATCGTTTGAGCTTCTTTCGCATGCTCTTGATCTGGTTCTTGTGTTTCTCGACATCTGACTTTAACAAGTCAACTTGACTCTCCAACTCGAGGTTGTTCTGCTTCAGTGATTCAACAATTTCATCCTGTTGTTGTGGATCAGAGACAAGGGACTCGGGCTCTTGTTTGTTGACATGATTGTCACTCTGAGTTTCCTCAATCGTTTTATCCGGTGATTGTTGAGCTTGTTGTTGATCAGCCAACTTGTCAGTTGACTCTCTCAATGCCAATGTACTCTTCAACTCTTCAATTTGTTGCAAGAGTCCACCATTCACAGTTTGTAGGCCGTCAATAGTGTTGTTCAACAACGAAATCTGGGACAACAGTTCATTATATTGATCTTCGGTGAATGACGGCGCAGGCGGCTCGACAATCATTTGTGAAGACCTGATGTGACCACCATGTTTCAGATCGTCCAACTCCTGCTTTAGCTTCCTTCGCTCCTTGCACGAGTTGTCAAACAGCACCTTTCTTTGGTGAACTTGCTTCTCTAGATCAATGATTTTGTCTTGCAAGGTTTTCTTCTCCTGTTGAAGCAAGAAGATTTGATTCATGACTTCGCCATTGGTGGTGCCATCCGAGTTTGAACCGAGTTGTGGATTCAGTGGTGGAACAGAGGAAGAAGCAACTGTAGCAATAACAGCCTCATTGCCTCTGTTGGTACTGGGAGTGACCGCAGTCGTTGTATCATTGCCCTTGCCAACAACCGGTTCAGACTTGCTATTGGTCTTGTTCTGTCTCCGTTGTTGAATCTTGAGTTGATACACTTTCATTTGATGCTCCACGAGTGATTGATTAAGGTCCTTCATGACATCGATTGTTGTGAATATGGACTGGAACGCAATCTTGTCACTTCTCAGACATGTCAATAGAATCTGATCCAAATCCTTCATGGTCTGACAATAACCATTCAACGTCTCTAATCCTAGCTTCATTCGTTCCATGCACTCGTTCAGCACATTCTCCACCTCTGACAACTTTTTCTCAATAATCAAAATATCTTTCTGAGAGTTGATTTGTGACTCTTCGGATTGATTTCTGGCCTCTTGCAACTTTCGTCTCAACGAGTCATACTCACCCTTCAGTTCATCAAACCTCAGACGAATCATACAAAAATCATTCTTGCCCTTGATCATCAAATTAGTTGCATTCTGCTTCTTCTTGATGGTAATCTGAAGCTCGTTCATGGTGTTGTGTGCGATACGTTGAGCATGATCGACATCACGAGAGTCATCTTCATCTTCCAACGTTCGATCAAATATCGTATTCTTCAGTTTGTCTCTCTCTTCGTTGACTTGACTCTGAACGAGTTGACAAAACTTTTGGAATGGTTCACTATTCTTGAATCGAAGCTCATACGTGTGCTCACCGACCATGTACCGCAGCTGGAGACTCTTGGTCGTGTTGGACGATGACTCAAATATCGTAAAGCAGAGGAACAAGTTGTAGACGAGCCCTTCGGACTTTAGATCCTCATCTGCTAGTTTGATGTGATGAGAGCTGTTCTTTCCACTGACATGATGATGAATGATTGGGTCATCTGTGTCGTCCACTGGTGTCTGAGAGCCGTGATTCAGTATGGTGGCACCATTGGCACCATTGTCCAACAGAATCATCATCAACATGTCCGTGTACAAGTACGCATCATACACTCTCCACTCACCAGTGCTACTACTGCCATTACTACTGTTGTTCGTATCAACCAACTCTTGGTTCATGGAACTACCGTGCAATCTTCTCAATTCAATCTTCATTTCATCAACAAAGTGACGATTCGGTTGAATGAGACTATTCTTGTACATTTTGTATCGATTCAATGTTTCTTGCCAGGATGGAGCTCCATCTGTCGTTATACTGCCATCACTACCACCACCACCATTATTATTATTATTATTGTTGTTGTTGTTGTTGTTGCTACCATGGATTCTCTCCATCAATGATTGATAATCATCAACCAAGTTGGATATTCTCTTTTGAACATCAATTGTCTTTGCTAGACCATCCTTCTTCTTCTTCATTGAATTCAAATGATTGGCCACCGATACAATCGTGTAGTAACTGTCAATCAAATGCTGATAGTCAGCATAGGAACGAGGTGTATTTCTCAACAACTCTCTCAACAAGAGTTGATAACGAGGAATACGTTGTACGGGCAGGATCAAAAACGACACGATATCCATGTTTCTGCACTCTGATCTCTTCTTCTTGCATTCCTTGAGATAGGCATCCAATTGTGCATTGGACTTTCTCAACTCTCTCAACAATTCCAAAATCTCTGCATAATTGTTAATGTACACCGTGTACAGTTTCATGAATGGAATCGTTTCTTTGAATGCTGTTCCAAATCGATTCTTGATGAGTTGACTGCGAGGTGTCACACTATTATTGTTGTTCACACTGTTGCTATAATTGTTGATATTGGTGTTGATACTGTTGTGTGACAGGTTGAGTGCCAATGAATGATTGTTGTTGTTGTTGTTGCCAACACCACCACTACTATTATTGCTATTATTGTGATTGTTGGGTGCATTCAACATTTGATACGCCTTTTCTTCATTGCTCTCCGATGATGATGAATGATTCTTGTTGGCACCATAGGACAATCGCTTGCTTAGTTTTCTAGCGGGTTTCGATGAATCGGACTTTTGACTCTTGTCATGCTTCTTCACTTTTTCAACCGTTTTAATCGCTTCAATCTTGATCAAGTGAGCTGCATTGGACATTCGACTTCTCGCTGTCAATGCTCCACTCGTAGACGAATCTTTTGTACTATTGTTACTACCATTATTATTACTATGACTATTATTATGATTATTATCATTGTTATTATTGTTGGGATGAAGTGGTGCATGAAGATCAATACTATCACTACTCAGGGAATGATTGAGTTGTTGTTGTTGATGATGGTTGTTGTTGTTATTGGATGACATGTTCATGAGTGATGCATGATGACTCATCATGGGAGGTGTTGTTGCCAAGGTTGCTGAAGTCGATAGAGTCGATGAATGTGGTGGCAACGATGTCGATAACATGTTATTGTTGTTGTTGGATGGTGAGACAGATGCTGGTGTTGCAGTGGTCAATGTATTCGTGTTACTATTATTATTATTATTGTTGTTGTTATTGTTGACATGGACACTGTTGTGATGAGAGAATTGAAGTGATGGCTGATCATGGATGCCCAAGTTTTTGTCAATGGCAGACTTTTGTTGCTCATATCTCTTCTGTTCACTCACTTGAACATCGTGCAATCGATTCAAGAATGTTTGATTCAAGTTATAAATCATGGAAACTATGGACATTCATGGTTGAAAAAAAATAATTGTAATGGATGATGATGATGATGATGTCAGATTTTTTGAGAAAACAATTGGAATACAACAAACAATGAACAATGAATAATGAAAAAATACATACTGTGACCAAAGATTGTTCCCAACTGTTTGGCTGTAATCAATTCCTTTTTCTGAATCGGTTTGTGATACACTTCGACAATGGTTTTCAAATCATTGACATATGTCTCCTCTGTCTTGATCACCTCTGCCATAATGTTCTTTCTCTGATGAAACTGTTTGCTGAGTTGTTTACGATTTTTGCACAGGAGCCAATACCTCTGTATGACCTTGGTGGCTGTCTCTGGTGTTAAATCTTCCTTTGTCTACAAATGGTTGTTATTGTATTATTATTATTATAAAAAATCATGGTGAGATAACGGCAATTTTGCATGCAGAACCATAAAAAAACGAATTAAGAAACACACATACGCGTAAAACTCTGCTGTATCTATCAGCAGGTGTAGGTGCATGAATGGCACCATTATTCTCATTGACAGAAGAAGTGTTGTTGTTGTTGTTGTTGTTCAGTGATGAAGTTTGTTGTTGTTGATATTGAGGTGATGATGATTGACCCAAACTATCTCTCCCTCCATTACTGCTACTGTTACTATTGTTGCTGTTGTTGTTGTTCTTGTTCGATAAACTTTTGGAACTGCCACGTTTCGCCGTTTTAAATAAAAAACTCATTTTGTTTGTCGTTTGTTGTTTGTGTGGTTGTGATGATAAAGATACTCGGTTCGTTTTGTGTAGACAACAACAAAAAAATTCAAACTGTTATTTTTTGTTTCTCACGTTGGGTGTCTGCTCGTTTTGGAAACTCAGTTTGTTTGGTTGTTGTTGAGGTGGCGTTATCTATGTGTGTCACTCGACGTTTTTGTTTGGGAGACCACACAGCAGGATTCACTGTTTTTTGTGGGATTTTCAGAAGACAGTTGGTCAAACGTCACCCGGATCGGAGACCATCTACAGCAGTCCCGAAATAAAGTGGAACCATTTACTCCGATATCAGCGGTAATGTATATGTCACTTATCAAATGTCAGAAGGGCATGTCACATTACAATTTCACCTGTTATGTGTTTGTTGTTGGTCTTCCATTGATTGTTCTCACCAACAGTTTTTGATTGTAACATCTTAATATTATTGGACTCAAAACAACACACAAGAGAAAGAGAACAATAACCATCATATTCTTTCTTCTTCCTTTTCCTTTTTCCACACATCACTTGATATCAAACCACAACAAACAACAATATTCGATAGTCGTCCTTATTTGCGCACAGACTCTTGAACAACAACGAAAAACATCCATCACCACAATAACGAAAAAGATCATACGCGTATTTTCACAAATATTCAGCACTTATATTCACTGAGCTCTCGATGCCCTGCAACCACAACCACAACAATAACATAACATTCCTCTAATAATATGACCGAACACAATACCAACAATACATCAGACGCAAACAACAATAACAACAATGCAAATAATAATAATAGCAATGATAATTCAGTTTTAGATTTGACAGAGTTTGCTCGCGCACTCAGAACCTTTCCTGACAATATCTTGAAAACTGTTCTTGAAATTTATCACAAGAGAGGTTGGTTAGGATTTCTACACTTGATTATTATTATTTTGTATTTATCATTTGATACTAGCCATACACGAACAACAATCAATACTCACACATATATACATTTCACATACATACACAATATCATACACACATACACATCACACATATCACACATATCATACACACTTCATACACAACAGAGGAAATCAAAAAACAACAAGACAAGGGATTCGTGTCCAACACTCTGAGCTTGAGAGCCATCGATGACCAATTCTCACACAATCAACAATTTCCATTGAATTCAGAGTTGTTGCCCATTGGTAGTATCACACTGCCCAGCAGTCTCCAACAACCTCACTTGTATGGTGATGTACGTGGCAACGCACAAGACTCTCTTCAACATGATTCACCACATCTCTACTATGCACATCATCACTTGTTTGATCAGGAGCTTGTGACTGTGACTCCACCGCAGTGGGTCTCTGAACCGTACATACACTGTGACTTGAGTGAACATGATGCACAGCGTGTCAATCATCGGAGCATTACACATTCTCAACAACAACAACAACAGTCATCATCATCAAGTAATAGTAATAGTAATACGACTGGTAGAGTGAGTAATGCTGCACCTATTATGCCATCTTCTTCTTCTCCCATGGACAATAGCAACAATAGCAGAGTACTGTCATCTGTTGGTAGCAGTGGAAATCACTCTGTGAGTTTCATGTCTTCACCTCAACAACAACAACAACAGCAACAAGCATCTGATACACTGTCATCATCGTCCACGTCATCCTCCTCCTCTACTTCACTACCCAGTCATTCACTACTCGGTTCTTCATTGCTCTCTGGTTCTGCCTCTGCTGACTACATACAATCAACAACAGCAACAACAATGAATTTTAGAGATTCCGTAGTGGGCAATCAAGATGATGCAAACGGTGCTTCTTTATCCAGCAGCAGCAGCAGCAGCAACAACAGTTCAGGTGATTTACACTTGTTGTTCAACATGTACGATCAAGATTTGTATCAACAAGTGCCTCATCGACTACTCAGCATCTATGATCCCGATTTTCACTATGTACCATTAGAACAAGAGTTTTGTAAGCGTGGTTTGGCACCTGTGCCCTACCGTGCTCGCACCGACGTGAAGAGAATTGTGGTAACAGCGGAGAAATTACAATTGGAGGTGGGAAATTTGGAACCCATGTTTGTGAGCATGTTCTTGTTGGATCTGTCGACCAATCAGCGCGTCTCTGAAATGTTTCACTGTACGTTCAATGTGCCGAGCGATGGTTCAAAATTGGGCATTTCTCGTGAAATGATTCAACAGTTGCGCATGGGCATGTACCATCATCACAATGACCCACAGAGAATGATACCACCACATGCCATCTTCTCCATTATTGATCCTAGTCCGTTTATTTACTTGGTTATTATTGGAGAGAAGATTTTGCAGCAGGGTGGTGGATTGGATCACTACACAAAGAAGCCAAAGAAAAAGTTGTCAAAAAAGGACGAGGAGAACATTCAGGCCAAGATTCGTGAGGCATGGGAGTGCTTGGACGAGTTCCGTCAACCACTGTTCTGGACCTGTAAACCACTGTTCAAAGCAAAGAACAAGTCACAGAGTGATTTGAAGAGAGAATTGTCTTCGATTGTTGCTGTTACCAATAACAATGGCAGCAGTACCACCAATGTGACCAATGCAACAGTTGTGACAGCAACATCGGCAACAACCACTTCCACCGTTAGTCCTGCAACTCCAACGCCCATCCACTCTGCGAATTCTACGAGTTTTACAAGCAGTGGTGGCGGGACACCGACAGATCCTTCAGACAGAAGACACGCCACAGCGGCACACTCTGCCAATGCGACTGCCATGTTTGCCAAGTCATTGAAATCACGAGTGTCATTCTCTCACAGAGACAGCATTGGTAGTTCTGCTTCTCCTTCGTCACTCGAAGACTCCTTCTCAAAGATCAAGGAAGAGAACTCGAGATCCATTCAGTTGATTCAAGGAACAATGTCATTCAGAAAACTGTATCCGTTGCAGTCGAGTGGCAAAGAACGGTTGAACTTTACAGAGATGGCACTGCAATTGATGGATGAAGCCAAGAGAAAGACATTCAAATCCATTGACGGCATGTTCCTCACAACAATCACTGAAATCAAGACGGAAGAAGACTTGGAAAACATTTTGTTCAACGATGACAATCCATTGGCATCAGAGGAGGACCGAAGGCGATTTGATGAACGTGTGGAGAAGCGTCCAAAGGCTCTGAGATCCTCTGCGTTCGAAATCGAGGATGACTATTATGATTTGATGCGTTCTTTGCACCAGGTTCCATCCATGGACGACAACAGACAACCGTCGAGCGCTCCTTCACCCTTCCTTGTCAAATATGCGCACTCATTGTACATTTATCCAGACAACTTGAATTTCAACAATATTGGATCAAAGGACGGAAGAAACATTGCGATTCGTGTCATGCTTCGCGACACGGACCAAGTCGGATCATCCACGTTTAATCATGAAGGCCTTCCAGCCATTCCAAGCATCTTCTCAAAGAATTATAGGTCCGATAGTGGTATTCGGTTGTTCAAGACACATGAACACAGTTCGGTGACCTATCACGAGAAGTATCCACATTTCTTCAATGAGTTCCGCATCGATTTACCGAATCCATTGCACAAGGACCATCATCTCGTCTTTGAATTCTATCATGTGAACTGCCAACAGAACAAGAAGGCAAGCAAGAAGAGTCATGATCAAGAGGATGACCCATTGACATCCATTGGAAAAACATCGGTCAACCTATTGGGCTACTCGATTCTTAAATTGGTATCAGATCAAGATGAAGAACCAATCAAAGACGGATACTTGAAACTGCCAGTGTACAAGAGATTGACACAAGAGTATATTAGTCACTTGGACAAGTTAGATACCTACAACAATGGCAAGAAAGTGTTCCGAATGAACGTCATTCTCAAGAGTTCATTGTACCCTCAGGATTCCAAAGCCATTGGACTCATCAGACATTCGTACAATTTGATGGACAAGAAGGGTGGTACCGCCATGAATCTCAGCAGTTTCTTCAACAAGATGCTGCTGCAGACAGCTGTCAAGAACTTGGGTGCCTTCAAGACGTCCAAGTGGGAAGAAATTGTGCCTTATGGACCATCATTTATCAATCTGTTGCTGTATTGCATGAGTCATATGAAGAGTCCTCAACGACGCTTATCACCTCTTGCCAGTCTAATTGCCAATATACCGCCTGATCAGACCGAGACGGGAGATGCTGTTACCGATGCGTTGAACACTGGATTTGAAGCACTGATTGCTCTCTTGCGTGGTATCTATCGTAAGACGTCAAAGAATGGAGACTCAAAGCGTGTGGACGATCGTGACTCTGTTCTCAGCGGCTACATTCAATACTTTTACAAGAATCCAACCAATTATTTGAATCCTGTGTTCTTGATGCTTGCTGAGCGATGGGAGGCCTACTTTGATTTTTTCAACAAACAAGAAGTCGATCGAAAGTCTCGTGTGCTCAACGATTCTCCACTCGACTCCAATACTCCATCTTCATCCACAGGCACCCCACCTACACCTAACACATCAGCTAGTACAAGGAGGAATACACTGAAGAAAGACGGTACAGAGGCCAAGGCTGTGACAAGAAAACTTCGTACCTTGTCCATGTTCGGTAAGAGAAAATCTCACATATTCAGAGATTTCGATGACGAAGAAGAGTCGGTCACTGTTCGTGACACTCTCCAATTGTCATGGTTCCTGTATGATTTGATCGCCAAGAGTTTGACTCTCTCCGTTCAACAAGAACCGCAGCTCATTCATTTCGATTGGGACTACTTCTTCCAACCAATCAAATCTGTCCAGAGAAGAATTATTGAGACGATGATTGATATTGAGAATGAGACTAACACATCACGTAATATGAGTCAGGAGGACTTGATGTCAGATAGACAACTAGTGCAACATGTCAACCAAAATTTGGCTCTATTCATCAGAGACTTGCTCACCATTTCCTTCTTGCCTGAGATCCGGGGCGTTTCCAAGTTCCGTATCCACGTATACGGCATGCTCGAAGATTACATGCTATCAACTCAAATCAAACTGTCTAGTGTCATGGTCCAGATGAGACTACAGTTTGTTGAGATGCTTGCTGATCATGAGAACCTGATTGAGTTCGCTGCCAACACATCGACCAAGTTTATCATCAACTATATTATTATGGTTGTTTTGAAGTCGATGAAGGGAACGAACAAGGAATGCAAACAGAGAGCAGTCGATGTGCTGAGTCAACTATTGACAAAGCTTGACTTTGATACCAAGTACAACGATGAAGCAAGCAGAGATATAATCTCAGAGTTGTTTATGCCATTCGTGGAGAGTTTGATTGAGGACTTAGACCTTTACACTAGAGATATGAACTCGATCACTGTTGAACGATTGGCCATGTCTGTGCTACAGATTCTGAAGAATAGAAGAAGAGAGGGATTGCAACACTTGTGGAACAATAGAACTCCAGTCTATTTGTCATCGTTTGTCAAGCTGTTGACCCTTGCTCTTAATACTGTGACTATCAATATGCAAGAGCCAAATCCTCCATCAAGTAATCATGTTTCGAGAACATATCTGCGCATATCTTGCAAGGTTATTCTTTTGGATATTATGAATTTATTCCTGAGTGATATGAGAGATAAGATTCGACAGGCAGCCGGTATTTACACAGTCACCTTGGAAGCCATCATTTTGTTCTTTGTCAAGTATTTTGACACGACGAGAGATGATGCTGACTTGAACAGACACTTGTTCTTGCCTGCTTTCTGTGACTTGGTCAAATTCTTCACGAAGACCATATCTATGAGTGCTCGTGATAACAGATGGAAATGGAGTATGGGTATTCTGTTAAAGTACACAGATTTCCCTCCAAAGAACGATCCATATCAATCCATGACCTCGGAGTGCATCAGAGCTCTCATGGAGCCTTATGAGCCAAGATTGCAAGAAATGGTGGGTTCGATCAAGCAATTGGTATTGGAGCCTGATAATCCTGCCAATATTGTAGTTGATAATGGAGTAATCAAGGCAGCTTCCATTGACAAGTTAATTGAACGAGTCACGACATCGTCCAAGGACTTTGATCCAAAGTTTATTGAAGTGTTCTTCCTGACCTATCGATCATTTGTGAAATCAACCGAGTTGCTTGAGAAGTTGATCCAGAGATTCCACATGGCCTCACAAAGCAATGACACTGATGGCCTAAAAACTTCTTTGAGATCCAGCAATGCAATCAAGTTGTGGGTCGATCGATATTTCATGGATTTCGACAACACCCTCATTTGTAGATTAGTTCAGTTCATGGATGAAATTGCAGCTCTTGATACATTCAAGACTTATTGTGCAAACTTAAAGAAGGCTCTATCGGCCAAGATGATTAGAGATGACGAAAAGGTCAACAGAGCCATCATGTTTTCTGAGAGTTTGCCACCTGCAGTTCTGCCAAAGGACTTTACACCCTATGGAAAGTTCCAATTGCTCGAATGGAGCTCTCTGGAGCTTGCAAAGCAATTGACTCTCATGGACTCTGAAGTGTTTAAAAAGATTGAGCCAAAGGAGTTTATGGGTGGTGCTTGGACCAAGAGTAGCAAGTACTTGATTGCTCCGAATCTGGTTGCCTTGACTGATCGATGGAACAAGTTGTCTGATTATGTGGCCGCAACAGTACTGATGGCTGATGATGTCAAGCTCAGAAGAGTCCTCATTGGAAAATTCCTTGAAATTGCCTACGAAATGCTGAAACTGAACAACTTTAATGGTATGACAGCCATTCAGAGTGGTTTGCACAACACTGCTATGAACAGATTGAAAAAGACGTATGAGGGTATTACACCTGAGCACGTTGCAATCAGAAAGCAGTTGACCGACTTGTGTGATCCTCTCTCGTCATCCAAGAACATGAGAGATGCGTTCAAGGAGGTGTTTGGTCCTTGTGTACCACCGATCCACATTTACTTGAAGGACTTAATCTTCATGGATGATGGAAACGACGCAAGCAAGCAAGGAATGGTCAACGTGTCCAAGATTCGACTCATGAGTACAACCATTCTAAAAATCAGAGTTCACCAACAAACTCCTTATCCGATCGAACCAGTGTCGTACGTTCGCGATCAGTTCATTGGAGTCCTCTTCAAAAAGCTACCAAATGAAGAAGAAATGTGGGCCAGATCCATTATTGTGGAGCCTCGTGTCGCACAATCATAAAGGCTTTGCTTTCCGTTCATTATGTCCCTCAGTATCTTTTTTCGTTGGATGTCGCATTTCTTCTTGGATAAAAATATTATATGGGCAAAATCTGACTTGTTGCACTGAAACAGGATCCAACAAACATCGTGGCCTACAAAGCTCCAACCAACAGTGACAACAGCAACAACCAAAACAACTGATGGATAAGATGGCAAAATTTTCTGTGAAATTTATTCTGGTACTAAGTCTGCTTATGGTTGCTGTCATGCAACTCGTCAATGCTCAGAGCTTCGGCAAGCAATTCACTGTAAAGAAAGGAGTTGTCAAAGAATACACGTTATCCAACACAAAGAGTGAGAAACTTTATCTCGAGTTCTTGAAACCTCAGTCTGACTTCAAACTCACTGTTTCAAAAATTACAACGGAACAATATCTGCCTCCTGGCTTTACTTCACTAGGTATCTTTCAATTCGCTATTAGTTGGAATCCCACTGGAGAAGCTGATCCAATTGAGACCTATACAGCTCCAATCTACAATGTCGTTATGCGATACTCGTTCTCTCAGACTGATCTCAAGAAGAGAGTACTTGAACCAGAGGGAATCAAATTCTACTTCTACAACTCAGATGAGGCCACTTGGATGCAATTCAACTCGGTCACCACGATTAACTCCATCGATTCCAATGCCATTCAAGGTGCCTCTTCCCTGATCGACTTAAAATACACAACCGAAACCATAGCCGTGCTGATTCCACCAGTAAAAGAAACTGCCTACGCTGAACAACAGGCTATCACAGCCGGAGAATACAACTACTTCTCTGTAAAGGACAGAAAGAGTTCCAACAAGTTGAAAGCGATGTTCAATCCTTTGACATCTGACGGAGATTGGAAAGTGAGCGTCGAGCAAATGAAGAAACTGGTACCAGGCACGGCAATGACCAAGGGTTTAATCCGATTTGACAGTTCTACCAAAAACTACCTGGGATTCAAGTTGGTGACAGAATCGCAAGGAAATGCAATTTCTACTGGCAACACGACCACGAGTCCAAGGATTACCTACAGTCAACTTATTTATGATATGACTGAGAACAGTGCAATCGCAGATCTCATTTTCAGTGTCAAAAGTACAGTTGTAGCACTACAGTACGATAACGAATATGAGACCTACTTTGCAGTGAAAACATCGTGGAATGGCTACGTCTTCTACATGGAACCTCAACTCTCTCCAGGTCAAACAGAAACATATATCTACTTAACTCAAGTGGAAACTCAACAACCGTCCGGTCTTCCATCCACAGTTCCCATTATTCCATACAAAGATGTGTTTGTTCCAGCCAATGTACCCTATGTTGCCGGGTTATTCAATCGAGTGAACTCCTCTCGGGCCTATCCACTCGCCACCTTCTCATTTGATAAGGTTGAGCGACCGTTCGTAGCCCAGGTGTTGCAATTAACAGCTGAAAACCCATTGTACTCCGTTGGTGGTGGTCTGCCAGACTCATCAAAGAATGAATCGCTCGTCTTCTTTGAATTACTCATCCCTAGCGACACATTGGAATTTAGTTTTAAAGTGCAATATGATCACAGAGGAAACCGCGTGAACTATGGAGTTCCAATCGATAGGTCAACACTGCAGCTACTGATAATGAAGGATAACAAATGGACTATTGTTCCAAAGGCCAGGATCTCAGGCGGAACTATTACCGCCTCGATAACTGCGGCTGATATTATGGATAAAAAGACATGGTTTGGGGTAGTTGCGGTTACGGGAGACTACACTGGTATTTCAGGAACTGGTGTGCTATCGCCGAGTAATCTCCTCACATTATCCTTCTTTATTGCCACAATGATAGCGACATATTTCATGTATTGAGGTGGTCTCGACTTCATAAAAGTCCGAACTCCTTCAAATGTACAAAAAGAAGCAAAAAGAAATATGAGAGCTATAAACTGAGTGGTTAATAAATTAATTGAATTGTATTTACACGTTTGGTTGTTGTTGTTGGGAAGCTAACAATTGCTCAATGCGCAACAAGGATTGATTGATATCCACAACAGTGCTCATGAACTGTTGTTGTTGTTCCTTGTCCACAAGAAGAGTAGAATGTTCCGTATGGACACGAGCATGAGCTTGATATCCCATGTGGTGGTTGTCAGAGGAGTTGGCTGCTACAGAGAGAGCAGTAGGTGCCTCAATCTTCTCACCAGACTTTAGCTTCGCAGACAAGTCCAACAGCATTCTCTTAATTTGATGAGCATTCTTGACACCAAACAGTTGCATGGAGCTTGATTGTTCAGGGCCTGCTTGACCAGGATTCAAAATGGTCAATGTATAGCAATCGAACATTCTTTGAATGACTCCCTGTGTGACAATCACATCAACCACATTGTACAGTTGCACGTGATTTTCTCTCTTGTTGAACAGACAACACACCATCACGGGAATCTCTTGTTTCAGAACCACATTTGTCGAGGTAATGTAACATTTTCTCCGATTGTAAACATGAACACCGTAAATGAAAACGAACGGCAGACACAGGATCATCAGGATACCGATACCAACAATGGACAAGAACAGTCCGACGATAAAGGCATTAATGACATCGACAATAATTTGGTTGTACTCGAATTCAACCTTGACAATAGAGTTTTGCAGTTCATCATCTGAATCGTAAGCATAGTAGCCCAGAACATCTGATGGACCATTGTTCTTTTGAGAGTTTTCTGATATTTGGTCTTGATAGGGAACAGATGTTTGTGAATAGAGTGACATTGTTATTAATGGTCAATGTTTCAATGTTTGTTGTGTGTTTGGGTTTTTTCTTTTGGTGTGTGGAATCAGAACAACCGGAGGTCCGCCAATTTTTTTTAAAAGGGTTGGATGTTGGTCGGGCTTCCATTTCGCAAAGCGACAGTGTTCGAATACTGTGATAGAGAGAGTCCGCGGCAAATTAAACATGTGACTGCTCATTGTATTTGGCAGTGATCAGCTTCTGATTTTGCTTCTCCTGAGTCAGATCATTTTGTGTCTTGTCGATCCAATCTTGCCTCGTATTTTCCATCTGCTCAAGCAAGAGCAATTGTTGCTCCAAACGCTTCACAATCCAATTTTGAATCGACAATGCCTCATTCAGTCTGTTTAGCTGCACATTGCATTTGGAAATGATACTCAAAGCAGAATTCAAGTCATAGAAAAAGTAACGATCCCAACCATTGTTATCAGATGACAACACATCCTTCATTCCCATCAATTCACGAGTAATCTCATCAGCTTGTTCATAATCTGTACAAACTAACGACAGCAGAGCAGTGTTTCTCAGCAAAACAACCTTGAAACAAGTGACACTAAATCTTCCATCACTCGAAAGAATCGGCCTTCTCTCGAGTGCTTCATTCGCTTCCACTAACAATTGTTTGCATGCATCAAAGTTATTGGAAGATAAAAGTCCATTATATTTGCTTTGAAACTGATAAAGGAGTTCCGTATCTTTTTCAAGAGATGCTGTTTGCGGGATCGGAGTAAATGTTGTGAAATTTCGATGAATGAGAGAGGTTTGATGGAGGACAGGAAGGTGGAATTTTTTGGAAGTTAGGTTCTTATGGCGACCAATCAAGACAATTGTTTTTCGTGCAATGGTTCTGTGCATTCTTTGTTGCTTTTGTGTTGAGAAATAATTTACCGCTCGAGTCTTTTCCACTCAGCTGAGAGCTTGATTTATTGAGGAGAACACCTTGTTCAAAATGATGAAAAAGACACAGAACAATCCAAAGAATATCATTAGTTGCCCATGTCTTGTCCGCACTAGATTTGCAAACAATCCTGGGTTAGTTTGACTGAAATGCTGCTTTTTCACACTCGTGTTACTACTACTCGTTGTTGGGTGGTGATCATCGTCTGTAGGCTGACATTTCACAGCTTTTTGTTGTTGTTGTTTTTTCCGCATTGTCATCATGATGGTGCCATCATTTGTTTCCCTAGTGTTCGTGTTGTTGTTGCCCTTGTGTTCATCATCATGATTGTTATTATTATTATTATTATTATTACTATTATTATTGTCATTAGTATTGAGCAATGATGAGACAGCAGCAGAGCTATGACCTGTTGTTACAGCCTCCACAAATGCATCATCCTCTTCTGTGCTGCGACGATGTTGTCGCTGAAACACTCTTCGAACAAATTCTGTTGCTTGTTGAGCTGTAGCACTACCAATCGTCCTATTATTATTATTGTTGTTATTGTTGTTATGCTTGTTGTTATTGTTGTTGCCTTCTTTTTCATCAGATGATGAATAATCACCTCCCTCTTCACCAATACTGTCAACACGGTTGAATTCTTCACCACTACCACTACGGACGGATGACCATGGATGACAATCATCTTCACTCACTTCTCCTCCCTGTAGCGGTGATGGCGATGGTGACATGATTGGTGAGGATAGAGGAGATGATAGGGTTGATGGTGATAAGGATGTCGATGATAACCTCGGAGGAAACACGTAGCTGTTCAAGTGCATCTTAAACAACTCAAATGAGGATTGACGTTTGAAGGGTAGAGCTTGCGACTTTTCAGGCGTTATTATGTTGCTGTTATTGCTGTTGTCAAGTGATGAATGATGGTGTTCTCCGTTACCATCCACAATCATCGTCATTCCATGCTCAAGAAGCTCTTCTTGATACTGTCGTTGTTGTTGTTGTTGCCGTGGTTGTTGAGGAGGAGCAGCGCACAAGAGGAGATTCTCTCTGCTAAACCTCCTCTCGTCCATAGGTGCTCGCACAGTTCTTGTTTTGTCCGTTTTTGTATCAAGCGCTCGCGCAAAAAAATTCCGCCCGTCATCAACTTCATTTTTGGCCAACGACGGGTAACACTCATGAACTTTCATTCCTTTTTGTGACCGCGCATTGGACCGTTGTTGCTGTTGCTGTTGGTGGAGAGTGTGATGCATGAAGGAATCATCATTGGCATACTCACTACTGACAACAGTACTACTATGATTCATTGAAATGACAGATGTTCGCCTCGATGTTGACAAACCAACAAACTGTGAATGTATCATCATTGTTGCTGCACTACTGCTACTATCACCACTGTTATTGCTGTTGAAGTCATCTGTATGGTGGGTGGATGCAATGACCGTACTGCCTCTTCTGCTAAATACATATTGCTGTTTCGATAATGACCGTGAAGTTGCTGTGGTTGACGATGAAGACGATGTTGTGGTTGTTGCTGTGAAAAATGAGGTAGATGTCGAGGCAGTCGCAACAGCAGTAGCAGAAGCTATCGAGGTTGTACAACTGTTTTTTCTTGAGCGATTGGCGTTGTTGGAATAATCATTGCTCATTACAATATTGTTGTGAAAGTCATCCTGGTTGTTGCTGCTATTGTTGGAATGATGACAATTGTTGTTGTTTATTGTTGGGTGTGGTTGGCGCATCTGTGAGTGGTGGTTCAAACACACAACAAAGCGACAATAGGGCAATATTGTTCAAAAAAGTGGGGTGAAATAAATAAGAGGTGTTGTGGTGTTCTGTTTTTTGTGTTGTCGTTTTATTTTTTTGTCCGATGCTCACAGTACAAAACGGGAGATGGCTGCTTTGGGCGTTGGCACGCAAAAGGATAAAGGGTCCAATTGTCTCGGCCGATAAGGTGTTCACCGTAAACAATGAATTTTGTCCATCCCGTAGATCGGATCTGAGATTGAGCTAGTGCGAAAAAAAAGCATTTGCTCAGATCTCTGGAATACAAAGGGATTCATACGTCAGATCTCTGCTGCAACTCATCATCCAAGTTGGTTCTTTTTTAACTTTGGGATAATTATACGCGATTCGGTGTTCAGTGTGGTTGAGAGATAAATATTGGGCGTCATACCTCAACTAATACAATCATCCCTCATCAAGAAACTTAACAACTTCCCAAAGCTCTTTTGTATATAACAATTATTGATAAACAACTACAATATGGTAGAAACTAATGTCATGGAATCGGCCTATGCACCACAAAGCCAATCCTTCTTGAGTTCTAATCTTCAGAATCAAAAGTTTGGAACAACACTCTCATCTGATCAGTCGCTGTTGTCTCAACAACAACAGCAACCATTGCTGTCTCAGCAACAGCCATTGTTGTCACAACAGCAGCAACCACTCTTGTCTCAACAACAACAGCAACCATTGTTGTCACAGCAGCAACCATTGTTGGGTCAGCAACAGAGAGGTTCATTTATTGAACAATCCCAGTTCTCTACTGAGAGAACTGTTCTCAGAGATGAGCAGTTTTCATCTTCCAACATCATTCAAGAGAAGCCAGTGTTGGACCGTGTTGAGAAGTTGTTGAGAAAGGAGGTGATTCAAAAGCCAATGATTCAAGAGCAATTGAGACAGGATATCATTGAAATTCACGAAAGGCCGATCGAGAAGAGATTCTTGCATCCGGTTCAAGAGATTTTCATCCAAGACCAAGGGACATTCGAGGTTCAGGGCAGAGAAGTGGCTGAAATGGAGAGAAACCGTGTATTGTCTCAGATGCGTGAACAGGATCGATTGAGACAGGTTCAAGTCGATCAAAGACAAGATGTTCGTGTGATCAACGAACCTCCTCTCTCTTCTCAGACTCGTGAGATGAGAAAGGAGATTATTCAGAAGCCAATTGTGACTGAGATTCATGAACAACCGGTCCGTGAGATTCATGAGCAGGTCATCCAGAGAACTGTTTACCAGAAACCGGTTATCAATGTGATCAGAGAGGAGAAGTTCATTGAGAATATTACCAGTCAGAGTGCATTGGTTTATGATGCCAATCAATTCAGAGGCACTTCTGGAACCATTCCAAGTCAATCATTCATTGGTCAACAACAATTTGGTACTCAGTACGCAGGATACACACCAACTTCTGGCCCGCTTTTGGGTCAACAAGCTGGATATGGTTCCTCATCTTTTGGTGGCCAACAACAAGGCTCCTTCTTATCTGGTCAGCAACGTGGTTCATTCTTGCCTTCTCAGCAACAACAAGGATCCTTCTTACCATCTCAACAGCAGGGATCCTTCTTGCCATCTCAACAGCAAGGATTCACTCAAGGATCTAGTCAATATGGCTACGGAGGAACAGGTAATCTCCAACAGAGTTCATTCTTGCCAACTCAACAACAAGGATCTTTCTTACCATCCCAACAGCAAGGATCCTTCTTACCTTCCCAACAACAAAGCTCATTCTTACCAAGTCAGCAACAAGGCGCATTCCCGACTCAACAACAAGGTTTCATGCCAACCCAACAAACTCAAGGTTTAACAGGCTCTGGTTTGATGCAGCAAGGATCCCAGCAACTCTTGGGAGGAAGTACATCGGCTCAGGGTTTGACTGGAGGTTCAACCTTTGCTCAACCCTATTCATCCAAGGTCGCAAGTATGATTTGAGAAGATGGATAGTTTGTGTCACACGGAAAAGAGGCAATGTACAGAAACTTCAATAAATGTCGTAATTCCGCCCCTTGTCAAACGTCACTCTGTAACTGTTGCGAATCTGCCAACAGCAGCGAAAAAACAAAAGACGTAATCAAATCATCCAGACATACCCGTTGAACAACAACAAATATTACTCTTGATAAAGAAAATGACCAAAGTACATATCCATGTCCAGAATATTGCAGCATCCGAGGAAAAACCATTCGATCTCACTGTCGAAGGAAAGAACATTGGCCACGAAACACAACTCGTTGTCAGCAAGGTGTTTGAGACTGATGTAGCAGCTCCTCAGATTTCCAACTCTCATGTCATCTCTGTCTGCTTCACCATAAGGGAGAGAAATGTCAACTCTACGCAGAAATTTGATCTGACCAAGGACGGTTGTCATATCCTGTTGTCCAATGAGAGTGGTAGTCTGAAGATTGCTCAGAGACGCGATTCAAACTTTGGGGAGAAACAAGTTGTGCAAACGACTACGAGTGTCGCATCTTCTCAGAGTACACCGCCCAGTAGTCCTCGAGTCGGCTTTATCGTTGATCCTATCACTGGTCAGAAAAAGTATCGTTCTTCAGGTATTGCTTCTCCAAGAGCGACTACGACTGCTCCGTCGACAGCAAGCACAACAACAACAACAACACCAAGAGAAAGCACGAAACAGTACACTATTGATGACTTGGAGAAGTTTGGAGAGATGAAACAGAAGGGAATTATCAGTGAAGAAGAATTTGCTCAAATCAAGAAACAAGCTCTGGGCTTGTAAAGGTTTCCCATACAGCCTTCTCAATATCCCTTGTGACTAACATCCACATCATGTGTATCCTAATTCATAAAGAAATTTCTCCATTGAAGGGGAATTTCTCATTCTTCTGAGAGTAAAAAGCGGAGATCCTTTTGATGATCAAGCTCGAAATATAAAAAACCTTTCCTGCCGAGCACCAAACAAATTCACACACACATGTTGCCATACAATACCCATTATTTCACCTCTGTTGACGAGTTCAATACAGATTGTGCCAATGCTATTCTCTCTGTCATTCGATCCTCCATCACTTCTCAAAAGTCAGTGTTGATTGGATTGTCTGGTGGTAGCACACCCATTCCAATGTATCAATTGGTGAGAGATGTCATTTTGAAAGAGAAGCTCTCATTGGACAATGTGTACTTTTTTTTGGTGGATGATCGTTATATTGATACGGCCCACAATGACTCCAATGTCAATCTCGTGAACACTCACTTGTTTAATGATGCAGTTCATCAATTGACAAGAGTTAATTTTGTTCATCCAAAAGCAAGTACTTTGGAGCTTGATGCCTGCGTTGCGGATTACAATGAACAAATTGTCAATTTGTTGAAGCAACATGGTCCAAACGCTGATTTGGTGACTCTTGGTATGGGTGGTGATGGACATACAGCAAGCTTGTTCCCTCAAGTTGTTGATGAGGCATTTGAAGTGAATGATGATAAACTTGTTTTGCACACTACAACTGAAAAGTTTGCAGTGTTCAATCGATTGGGTGTCAATATTCACTTCTTGGAGGACAAGTCAACTCAATTGGCCATGTTTTTGAAGGGTAAGGACAAGTTGGATGTTTGGAAGCAGATGGAGCAAGATGTGTTGTCTGCTTTGAGTAAGCAGGAAGATAAGAGCAAAGTGCCAAGAGAAGTTGTCAAGAGATGGCCATGCGCCAATCTATTGCTCAAGCAAGGTCTCACATTGTATTTCTGCGAATAAGCGATTCATGTGGTTACTGTGAGGATCACACAATTGTACGTATTACTTGACACTTGATGCTAGTATAATATATATAAAATCTGTTTCTCACACTAGTTTCCTATGCATTTTCAGATCATCCATTCAATCGTAAATGAACCTAAAATACTGTACCTGAGTCAAAACTAAAAATTTATCGATCAACCGGAAGCATGCGCACCGACATTACCCGAATTCTCCTTGAGGCCGATTGTAAATAGCCTAATCGAAAAAAAGAATACAACAAAGCTCATTCACAGTTCGCACACTCAATCAACAACTTTGAAGAAACAATCCATCAACTAATCATAGAGAAGCATAATGAAACAGTTATTTGCGTGGCACTTTGAAGATGCCTGGGTTTTGTCTCGCTTCACCTTTTCGTATGTGAATTTTCACCAAAAATATGGACCTTCACAGTTACTCTCTGACACATTTTCATTGACAACACAAGATGGCTAGACAAGCTCGTGTTCAAGGCCAGATTCAAGAAAAGGAAGGATAACACGTCTGCAGTGGTGGACAAGGATTTGAGCTTAGATTTATCAGATAGAGCTCTTGTGGCCAACAAACGATTCTCAAAAGCCTGGGATCAACAAAAGAAACGAAAGAGTCCCTCTTTGATGACGGCAATCATCAAAACAGTGCTGTGGGACTTTGTTCTCGCAGGTATATACAAGCTTTGTTGGAGTGTGCTCATTGTGCTATGCTCATTCTATTTTGTGAGAGAATTGGTTGAATTTACATCGAGTGATAAGGCTGATTGGGTTGGATGGGTTCTCTCTGTCGGTTTCTTCATTGGATGCCTCTTGTTGAGCGTAACGTTTCAACAAATGTCAAGCAAGTCCAGTCAGGTCGGTATTCGAATCAGAGCTGCTCTGTTGACAGCCTTGTTTCAGAAGGCAATGAGTCTCGATATGGAGGAGTTGAATGCGGGAGATGTTGTCAATCTCGCAACAAATGATTGCTCTCGATTAATGGAAAGTTGTTCTTCCTTTCATTTCTTGTGGAGTGGTACTTTGGAATCATTGGCTATTGTTGGCTTGTTGATTTACTTGGTGGGTTCTCCTGGTTGGATTGCCTTAGGTATCATTATCGTGTTGATCGTTGTTCAATGCCTCATCGGTTGGCTTGTGGCCGTTTTGAGATCCAAGAGTATCAACACAACTGACCGAAGAGTTTCATTGATGACTGAGATATTGATGGCTTCCAAATTAGTCAAGTTGTATGCGTGGGAGGAGTTCTTTGCTGCCAAGGTGAAACGTATCAGAAGAAAGGAGTTTTTCATGATGTTCGGAGGTTCTTTGATCAAGACCATCAATCTAACGATCGTGTTTGGTGTACCTCCGTTGATTGCTCTCTCGATATTTGTGGTGTATATACAGAAGAATGGTCACTTGAGTCCTTCAGTTGCATTCACAACTCTGAGCCTATTCAATACACTGCGATTCCCATTGGTTGTCTTACCAAAGGCGCTTAGAGGATTTGCAGAGTTTATTGCGGCCGTATCAAGACTGCGACAGTTCTTACTCAAGAATGATATGCAAGTACAGCCCAGAGAGAAAAATTACCATGGAATTAAGATGGACAATGCCTGTTTTTCATATCTGAACACAGATGAATTGTTGCACAACATTAGCTTTGAGATCCCAAAGGGAAAGTTATGTGCCATTATTGGGCTTGTGGGATCAGGTAAGACGAATCTGATACTTAGCGTCTTAGGGCAGATGAAGTTAAAAGCAGGGACATATGCGATGGGCGAGGGAACCGTGGGCTACGTTCCCCAAGTGCCATGGATTCAGAATGGAACGATCAGAGATAACATTTTATTTGGAAATTCATACGACGAGACACGATACAAGGAAACTGTGTTTGCTTGTTGCTTGGAGAGGGACTTTGAGATCATGCCTGATGGAGATAATACTGAGTTGAGTGATCGAGGAGCCAATCTCTCTGGTGGACAAAAGCAAAGGGTTGCTCTCGCAAGAGCGGTGTACAGCAACGCGGATATGTACTTTTTGGACTCGCCATTAAGTGCAGTGGATCAACATACTGCCATCCACATTTTTGAACATTGTATACGTGGAATGATGAAGGACAAGACTGTGTTGCTCATCTCTCATCATTTAGAGCTACTACAGGAATGTCATCTTATTGCCGTGATGGACAGTGGT
Source organism: Tetramitus jugosus (assembly GCA_937625935.1). Classification (NCBI taxonomy): domain Eukaryota; phylum Heterolobosea; class Eutetramitea; order Acrasida; family Vahlkampfiidae; genus Tetramitus; species Tetramitus jugosus. The sequence continues at coordinate 271,808 of OW569379.1, read as the reverse complement.
CGTATGACATATTTTGGAGAGTTCAATCACGAGGCTCTCCACTGTGTCAAGAGATACTTTCCTCATTGGGCATTCGAAGAAAGCAAGCTTGACAGAAAAGTGGAGGAGTTTGTACCAGAGGAGCTCCCAGTCGTTGAGTTACCAGATACTCCAACCATTTATGCCTCCGAAGAGCAGTTATTCCTTGAAGCTGATGAAGAAAGAAAGGATATGGAGGATGGTTTGAAAATCAAGGGATCACAAGAGGCTCCCATTGTTGCACCCTTAGAAATGGACATTGAGATGGAATTGTCGGATAACAGCAATGAGCCTGTTATGGGAGGTGATTCCCAGACAGACGAAAAAGCAACTTCCAAGAAGAGCAAGCTAAGAACATTATCATTTTATGGTCACTATGTATGGATGAGAGAGTGCGGTTTCTTGCTAGTCTTCATATCTATATCCATATTTGCCCTTGCACAAACTACCAGAATTATTAGCGATAGATGGATCGGATGGTGGACTGATGATCGGTTCATCATGTCAGATGGTAAATATATTTGGATATATGCTGTATTGGTGAGTGGCTTTGTCGTTCTACTGATTGTACGAGGAGTTGTATTCTATGCCATGACGTTAAGATGCTCAACTCACTTACATAATCGTATGTTTAAGAGCGTATTGAGGGCACCAATGCAGTTCTACAATGAAACTCCAGTGGGAAGAATTTTAAATTGTTTCTCAAAGGATCAGGACACGGCTGATGAAGCATTACCAGACACCATACACATGACCATTATTTATCTGATGATATTGTTAACATCAGTCATTATTGTATGTGTTACTATTCCACTTTATACGATTATATTGGCTGTTCTGGTAATCAGTTTTGTTATCATGTATGCCCTCTATTCCAATCCTGCATCCGATCTGAAGGAGCGCTCTGGCATCACAAATTCTTCTATATTTTCTCATTTGAATGAAACATTGACAGGATTAGTGTTGATTCGAGCATTTGGTGTGCAACAACGCTTTGAGTCGGAGTACATCCAGAAAATCGATGATAATCATCGATCAACGTTTACAAGCGAACAACTACAACTTTGGTTGTCATTTAGATTGGATTTGGTTAGCTCTATTTGCGTGTTCGTTACTGCTATATTCGCTGTTGCAGATAAGGGATCTGTGAATGCAAGTTCCTTTGGTTTAGCAATCTCAAACTCATTCCAGCAATTAGTTTTCTTCACGTGGGTCGTGAGAGGATTTGCTGAGATTAATGATCAAATAGCTTGTATGGAGAGATTGGACAATTATGCATATCATGTGAAACCTGAGGCTGAGGCTCGCATTAGAACTACAGAGCCATCTGGTATTTGGCCACCAGAGGGACGTGTTCACATCGACTCTCTCTTTTTACGCTATAGTTCACATATGCCACCTGTACTCAAGGGAGTCACTCTGGAGATTAAACCGGCAGAGAAGGTTGGTGTCGTCGGTCGCACAGGTTCAGGAAAGGTATTATCCATTCTCTCTTTGTATTCCATTCAGCTTGATGATTGTTCACTACTAACAACAAATTTGATGACTGTTCACTTCACAGACGACGCTGCTAATGAGCTTGTTTCGGTTGTTGGAACCTGATTCTGGTCAAATTACGATTGATGGTGTCAATATATCAACCTTGGGATTGTCTGATCTCAGAAGCAGGGTTGCTATCATTCCGCAAGAACCAGTGTTATTCATGGGCACAATTCGCAGTAACTTGGATCCATTTAATAAGCATACGGATGATGAGTTATGGAACGCATTGGAATGTGCTAATCTGAAGACAGTTGTTCAAGAAATGCCTTTGCAGCTCAACAACATTGTATTAGAAAATGGTTCGAACTATAGTCTGGGTCAGAAACAGCTCTTTTGCCTTGCTAGAGCTGTGTTAAATCAATCAAAGCTTCTCGTGTTTGATGAAGCAACAGCTGCCATGGATTTAGAAACAGACGCAATGATACAGAAAACCATTCGCCATGTATTTGCCAGTCGAACGATCCTGACGATTGCTCATAGATTGGACACAATTATCGACAGTGATCGTATCATTGTCATGGAAGCTGGTCACGTTGTTGAGTTCGACACACCTGCCAACTTGCTCTCCAATCAAGAGGGAATATTCACAAAGCTCGTCGAACAGACTGGTCCTGACTCCGCAGCTGCATTGCGTGAGATTGCATTCGGTCACGTTCAATCACATTGATGTGCTCTCAGTGATAGTTTTTGCTGAGAGATAATGAAAATAGAAATTCAATAATCCGTTCATCTACAATTCATTTTCCACATCTTACGCTGGGCCAAACAACCCAAATCGCTTTTTTTAACCTCTTTAAGACAAGAAAAACTCCGTCAAAAAAAAGAGATGAAGAGAGTCAATCTGTTGGACAAGTGCCTACCAGGAATTCAATGGGCAGTTCATGATGGAGGGATCGCCACAGAATTAGAACATGTTGGTGGATCATTGGATCATAATCTGTGGAGTGCTGTGAGTGCCAAGACTCAACCAGACAAGTTAAAACAGGTTCATGGGCATTATTTGGACAGTGGATGCAATATTCTGACAACTGCTTCCTATCAATTCAGCTTTGAGGCATTCGAGAAGTATCAACACATGTCACATGATGAGGCGAAGCAAGTTTTGTTGAAGAGTGTTGAACTATGTCACGAGGCTCGAGTGGAATACTTGAGGGAACATCCAGAAGTGAGTCGCCCGATATTGATTGCAGCAAGTTTGAGTTGTTATGGAGCCTCTATTGGATCTCATGAATTCGATGGAGATTACATTGATAGTGTAACAGAATCGTTTTTGAAGGAGTTTCATCGAGAGAGGATCAAGTGTTTCCTTGATTTGTTTAGCGTGGAAAGTAGTGCACGCAAACCAGATATACTTCTCTTTGAAACAATACCTGTATTGAAGGAAGCTCTTATTATTTGTGATGTACTACAGGAGTTAGCAGCTGAGTTTGACAATGAAATTCCTTTACCTATTATTCTGTCCTTCTCTTGTAAGGATGGAGAACACACATGTCATGGGGAACCTATCTTGACCTGTGCAGAAGAAATTTCGAAGTATCAATTTGTAAGTGCAATTGGCATCAATTGTACCTATCCCAAGTACATTGCTTCTCTTGTCAGTAAGATTGATCCATTGTTAGTCAATAGAGACGAGTGTAACCTTCATTTGCTGTTGTATCCTAATTCCGGTGATATTTGGGACAGTGAAACCAAAACATTTGTTCCAAACATTGACAAAGAATACTCAGATACGGACTTTGGCCAAAGGCTTGTACAAAGCGTGAAGCAAACAATATCCAAACCAAACTCCTACAAGATAATCATAGGTGGTTGTTGCAGAGTTAGACCCAGCCAAATTTCTTGTATCGCAGAGGAAATATCAAAGGAGTAAATATGTGCCAAGTTTATTGATACTAACATTTCATAAATATTTGAATGTTCCAAGAGTGTTGTGTCATGGGCATGTTCAGGGTTCGAAGGGTCAGCACATTACCCTTCAAATATGGTTGATCCATGTGTTTTCCATTCAACAGAACCTTGCAAGGAACGCTTGAGATACCATACACAGTGACAACCTCTATTGGATCATACTTGGCGAGATCAGCATAGCCGTCCTGAACCAGATTGGAATTGATGGAGTATATTTGATCAGATTCATCATAGGAAGTCGTATACTGAACGAGAGCATACTGCTCCTTGTCAATTGCATCCAGAGTGATTCCATCATCCAAGAATAATTCACCAAATGCCCCTCGGGTTTCATTCAATGCAATAGTCAATGTAAATTTGTTAAACTTCATGAGGTTGAGAGTGTTTTCTGGATGTTGTCGTGCGATGATGCTTCCTCCTCTAATATGGCAGTTGATTTGATCGAGCGGTGCAGCCAATTTATGGAAAGAACCACCATTGATTGGTGCTCCATTATTAAGATCGTACCAAATACCAGAAGGGAAGTATGCATTGACAGTGATTTGATTACTCTCTAGTACTGGACTCACGAGCAATGATCCACCAATAACAAACTGAGAGTCAATGTTCAATGTAGTTGCATCTTGTGGGAACTCCATCCACAAGGAGTTCCAGAAAGTGCCACCTTGTTGATTAACTCTAAAGAATACAGTATAGTACCATTGTAGCAATGAGTATCTCTGTAACAGGTATCTTCTCGACACTTCGATAAGCTTTTGACCAAACATGTAAGGTTCCTGTGAAGCATAACCCTCTGCGTTATGATTTCTAGAGAATGGATAGAAGGAACCTAATTGCATCCAGCGAGTACAAAGTTCTTCTGTTGTATTACCTGTAAATCCACATATATCTGAACCAACCATCGTGATACCAAACAGCTGCATTGATATAATACCGGAAATTGAATATTTCATACTCTCATATGTCGAGTAGTTGTCACCCGTCCAATGAGCCACATGCTTACCCGATCCGGCGAAGCTACTGCGGGACAATACAAATGGTCTCTGATTCTTCTTTCTTGGATATGATGTAATAGCATCTCTTGTGGCAATTGACTCCAAGTATCCATAGAGGGAGTGTGTATTATAGAACGGTCCCATTGATGTCGTTGCATTTAAGCTCAATGTTTTATGTTCCAAGGGGTAAATACCAGGAGTGTAAGGTGGATTAGTAAGATCAAACGTGGATTTTGCTCGAGTTGGAGCAGCAACTGGAGGTCTCTCATTTTGAGGATAGCATTGACCATTGCAGAATGTTCCTGGTTCGTTCATATCAATCCACAAGGCATCAATCTCAACACCTAAATCAAAAAACTTATGAATCTGTTGACGCCAATAATCATGAGTCTTATCATTCGTAAAATCAGGGAATACTGTATATCCAGGCCATACAATGTTCTGTAGAGGTGTTTTTCCATCGGCAGTTGCAATGTATAATTTTTGATCAATCAACAGGTCGTATGCTGGATAGCCCTTTTCAGTCTTTATACCTGGATCAACAATCACAATATAGTGCTGGCCATTTTGGTGCAACATATCAGTAAATTGCTTCATCTTGTTCATTGGGAACTTGACTGGATCGAAGGTGAAGTCCTTGTAATGATCCATGTAATCAATATCGTTCCACATAGTTTCCAATGGAATATCATGAATCCGATATTGTTTCACAACATTCATTGTTTCATCAATATTCTTATATCCCCATCTACATTGATGGAAACCAAACACCCAGAATGGCGGCATGAATGGCTTTCCGATTACCTCCTGATATTGTCTGACTACATCCATAGGCTTTGGTCCTACCATAAAGTACAAATCGATCACACCACCAATTACTTTGTAAATAATTTGATTTGAAGCTCCTCCTTTTTTCCAATTGAGTTGAATATCCATGGCATTTGAGTTCAAAAGGAAAGCACCATGAGCCAAACCATTACGCATCTCGAGGTAGAACGGATGTTGACCATAGAGATTTGTCTTAGGAATGTCCAGATTGTCGTGATTCCATATCGTGTAAGTCTTATTGTTCGTATCCAGCTTCAAAGAGTCAACTCGTTCACCCAGTCCATAAATATTTGGTTCGCAAGCTCCCTTGCAATCACCTGGCAAAGAAGAACCGAATTGAATGTATTGATCAGAGAATATGAATGGAAGATCAGTCGTATCAAACACGGGATAGGAAGCTTGGCCAGGAACAGAAGAGAAAATTTGAAAGTTAAATTGTTCATCAACTGCTGGCACCTTTACCTTGTAATTCAAGGCTTCTCCTTCATTTCTCTCGAATGGACCAACAGGCAATGGAACTTGCCATCTTTTCTTTTCAACATCCGTAATCTTGACATGAACGATACTCGAAGTCAAATATTCTACTTGCAACGACAAATGGTCCACATTGTTGCCATAAGGAGAAGAACCAGATACCCTCTATTCATATGAACCACAGATTAAATAGAGAGAATAAATGATGATCGTTGAGTCAGATCTGTGTTTGTGATGAGAGTGGTAATGTCAATGAATTCATACCTTGAGTTCGCCAGTGAAACCGGAAGTATTCTCCTCCAATTGAACAACTTTGTAAATTGGGTCCTGTGCTGAACATAACACGAGTTGCAACAGTATTAACAACAATAGCAAGGGCGTGATCCTTTGCGTGGTGATGGACATTTTTCACGTTGGATTGTTTTTCAGATTGACATCTGAATTACCCCGATCAGATCACACTGGAAATAAAAAATTCTTTTACAATAAGAAAACAATACAGGCAATTAGACCTGTGCCAGCACGACTGCTCCTCCAATAATCAAAGCAGATACCTTTGTTGAGAAGGACAGATTTGATGCAGAGTTGCTGTTGCTACAGAAGATGCCCAACAATCGACAAAAGATGTTCTCAGTACCTGCAGGTGCATCCTCAGCCGCATTGGGATCTCTACTCACGGCATCGCTGCCACACAGGATATCATAACCATTTTGAGGGCAATCAACATATCCGGAATAACCTGCTGGACTGTTAATTCTGCGATAGGATTGATCTGCAGGACAAGAAACTTGCTTGGAACCTAGGTAGACTTGCAATGTGCCATCAGCACATCCAAACTTGAAGCATCTAGCATCTTGACTCTTAGATGATTGGGTATTGGAGTTGAAACAAGCGGATTGTGATCCAAACGCCTCCAATGATGTACCCGTATTCGACACTCTGCAGTCACGATTGGAATATTTGGCAGGGTATGGACAAAAGTCCATAAAATCAACATAGCCACCCTGTTTGTTGTTTGACAGATGTTCATAGTATCCTAACGCTGATGAATAGGAACTAATGCCACAAAAAGACACAGCAGTGTGCTCAAAATTGCAATAATCATGACTCGAGTCAGAGCAGAAGTAACCAGCATTGTCGTCCAATTGCCAATCTTCACATCGATCGTTGGCCATCGAACAACCAGCATTCTTACCCCAGAGTAGAGATTTTGCATAGGTCCAATTTCCTTTGTACCAACCACTATCCTCCAGCAAAGCAAATGTAAATTGAGAGAACACTGCAGAGTCGGCATAGGACTTGAAACCGTCTGAAGCAGTCATCAACTCATTCATAAACAAACGTGCTTCAAAGTGAGAGCCACGAGAGCCATCACCACCATACTCCTCCAACTCGACACCAGTGATTGAGCTGCAGTTAAAGTGATTTCTTGCTTGTTGCACAATTTGTGGCGTAACAAGTCTTCGGATACTCTTTTGTTGCAAAGTAGAGGAAGAGTCACGGAATGATTTTGTGACATAGTCTGTTGTGGAAGTCCTTGGAGATCCAGTAGAGCTATCGTACCAATAATTGTACAGATCAGGACTGAATGCCAACAAGTGAGTCAACTCATGCTTTGCAGTGTCCAATATGCCAGACAATGCATCTGATGGGTCAATGTACATTGGATTAATGTTGAGCATACCGACAACAGGTCTGTTGTAATTTTGTTCGACGCCACAGTGAGACGCATAGCCCAACACTTGTCTCTTTGGTCTCATGGTGACCAGAACAATCAAATCTTCCTGGCTGGCCACAATACCCTTGTTGACTCTATCAGAAGACAAAGTGATATCATCTCCACATGGTTGTTGCTGAATGCTCAAATCACTCACCAATCGTCTCGTCAAGAATGCATTCTCAAACATGGACTCTAGTTGGGGGATCAAGTAATTGTTCATGTACTTTAGCTTTTCACTGGAGACGACCATGGCATCAGTACATGTCTCCCAGCAATCCGATGTCTGTGTGGTTGAGCACACATCAGCAGAGCTAGCTGGATAACCAATCTTAATTGTTTGACCAGTTGAGAGACATGTTCTACCATCGTTGGCATTCATGGTCGACGTGATAAAGGTGACACGCATCGGTTCAAAGCTGTCAGCTTCAATAGCTGCTTGTTCTTTGAGGCTCCTCTTCTTGTAGCTGGAAATTTTGGCGGCAACGGACTTTTGTTCTTGAGCGATTCGGGCAACAGTCTCCTCGTGATTGACCTTGTATCGGAGTGATGGAATCTTACCGTTCTTGAATAGAGTTTTCTTGTTTGTGGCAACTACGTGCTCATGGTCGCAAACATGTGTTTTTGGCATGGGTTCAAACGCTACCTTTGAATGACAGTGAACTGAAGCTGTCAGCGTTATGATGAGAAACAGGGCAAGGAATAAAAGCTTTCTCATTTTTTCTGTAAGTTGGTAACCAAAGATAAGAGATAGAACCTGTTGAATCAATGAGTGTTGTTGTTTGGGTCGCTTGTTTCTGTTTGTTGTTGTTCAGGTGTCACCGAAGGGAATCAATCCAAAGAAGCGCACCCGTGTCATTTTTTCTTCAGCCGTCATCCGTCATGCCCCTACAGTTTCAAATTCCTTCCTCGAATGATCCGAACCAACGAACACTGCACAATTGAAACGTCCAATGAGAATTGCCGACCTTCTTTTTGATATTATTTTTACGCCCAACGAAGAATCACCAAAAAGAAGAGGTTTGCCTTTATCAAGGCTTCATCGGATCTTTTCCATTATTATGTGATCCATCATCACATAATTTTCTGAGTTACAATCAACCAACGACCCATCAAGAAATACAACCATCTTTTTCTACAAAAAAACAAACACTCTGAAAATGAATTCGCTCCAATCTCCTAATCGTTCAAGAACATCTCCTGTTCTTACTACCAATGCTCGAACTATTGTTCCTCCCTCTGTCAATAAGTATGATGTTGTTGCTTGTTTGGGTATCGATTCTCCCAGCGATGATCCACCTACACCTGCGCTCACTTCTTCTTCAGTGAGTTCTGTTCCCATCCACCACCCTTATCATCAAGACCAACAACACTACCAACAACAGAATTCCTTTTCGCAACAACAAGGAGAATCTTCAGCCTCTTACTCCATTTTATCTCCTGAACAACTTCAACAACATCAACAACATTTGCAACATTTGTATCATCTTCAACAAACTCAACATGCACAAGCTCAACAAACTCAGCAGGTACACTTTGCTCAACAACACCAACAAGTACAATATCCTTATTATCCTGTACAGCATTCGTCATATGGTTACGCTGAACCTGAAAATTCGCAGATGAGCCAACCGTATCAACAACAATTCATTACTCAAGGATCTCCACCTCCTCAACAACAACAACAACAACCACCACCTTGTTACTATCAACCACAACCACAACCACAACAACAGGAGATGAATCTTCCCTCCAAGGAAGGAGAGTTAGAGCAAGAGGCGATGATGAAGCTCATTCAACACCAACAACAGCAAGTATTGGACCCAGAAGGTGCCTCCATCGAACAGCGCTCCAATCAACAGTATCAACTCTATTTACAACAAACTCAAACACAAGAGTTTCAACAGTTGCTTCACGAAGCAAACGCCACACATGAGAGTCGCCTATTCGAAGGTCTCAAGAACAGAAAGCAAAAGAGACGTCTCGCAAGCGTGTTTGTTCGCATGGGCAATACACTAGACTCGTTTGCAAAGCAAATTGAAACATCAGGCAATAATGTATCGGAAAAAACAAAGAAGATAACCGTAGAGGAGTTGGATCGCGATTTGGCGGAGATGTGGGCCATAATTACGAGCTCAGGAATGGTATTCGGAGTTTGTCTCATGTTTTTGGGCATTCCTGGATTGTGCGTCTTGTTGGCTTCGCTCGTGGCAGCCCTCTTCTGTCAGACGACCACAAGAGGACAAGCACAGCTCATTGTTAGAGGAATCTTGCCCCTTACAAGACGATTAACATCCACTCTGACAAAATCCACCAGTGGTTCCATCAAGGCAAGCGCCAAGAGTATTCGCTTCTTTGCTATTGGCAAGAAGAAGCACAAGATGGAAGAAGATCAACCAAGTGCAATCGTGGCTCAAATTTTGGCTGAGAATTCAATCAATAACTAAATGTATATTAATGTGCTTTCTTTATCTCGTAGGATCTATAACTCGACCCATTTCAACGTGAGTTACCTGTGATACTCCGCATTGGACGCTCCTTTCTCTACTTTCCACCACATCGGTCTGACTACTCCTCGTTATAATTGGTTTTGACACCACTGTTTGTATTGAATCAACAGCGAATTGAGAGAGATCTTCCATCTTTCGTTTCATAGACTCTATCTCTCTACTTACTTCTTCCTTTAACTTGGTAATTATGACGGATTTGATAACTGAAAGCGAATTCTTAAATTCCATGACATCATGAGCGTCCTTCCACATAAATGTCGATACTCGGAACAACTGGTACATGTTGTCCAATATGTCTAACCTATCGCTCAACTTAGCGTTCCGAATGAAGGTTCTGCTACTTCTTCTTCTTTCCTCCCTCCTCCTTTCCGACGCCTGAAGAACAAAAACTTTGAGATGGTCAGATCTACTTAGCTTCCTTCGAGCCTGAATACCTCGGATCCAAGATTGAATGCGGATGGCAGCAATAGAAGTCGTTAAAAATATAGAAAGAGCGCTGGAATACATCGATTTGATGATACTTTGGCTGTGGACACTGTGGGAAGCAAGGGGCACTTCTGGCATAAAATATTGAAGCATGCTTGAAGCTACCAAGTAAAGAGTTTCTAATCCCTTCGATTGTTGACCGAGTTTTTGCCTCAATGTTCTCACTCTTTCTCGAAGTGACAGTATTTCATTTGTCAAATTACTGTTTTGATGATAGAGTGTATTCTTCTCAAGGGTAATAGCTTTGGTGAGTTCATCTTGGAATAGAAAGTGATTTTCCCTTGTTGTTATAGTTCGATTGAGTTTCTCTACCTTTAAGTTCAACGTACGCAATAGTCCTTCTCTTTCTTTCTCATCTGTTCTATTTTTCGAAGTGTTCTTGTTGCAGATAATCTCCAATGACTTTTGCAAGTCATTGTTCTCTTCTTGGTATCTCTTCACTTGTTTTTTCAGTATTTCATTTTCATTCTCAACTTGTCTCAACCTTGACTGGATGTCGAAGTCATCCTGTTTGGCAACCGAGAAGCCCCTCTCCTTAGCTAGTAATTCTTTGACTTGTTTTTTCTTCTCTCTCTCCATGCTTGTTTTCTCATCCATAAATAGATCTCTCATCAATCTTTCGAGTGAATACAATTTTTCAGGTTCAGATATCACTTCAGTTGGGAATTTCATTAATTTTAGAGTACTATTCTCCTCGTAGTTGTAATACCTCAACTGTGATCGAGCTGCGTACAACTCATTCTGGAGGGCAAATACTACAGATCTCAACAGAGGAAGATCGTTCACATACAAATAATCTTGTTTGAGGAGCAAATCATGATCAAAGCGTTTGTTTACCCAACCATAGAAGGTTATCTCTCGTTTCAGTCGTTCGTTATCATTCAATAAGGCATCAATCGAACCATAATTGTTCAAAACAGTTCTTACATCTTCATTCACTTGTTCTACCCGTTGAACCTTTTTCTTCATCACCAAGATGTAGTCTTCGAGAAGTTTTAGCTTCTGTTTCATTAACTGAACATAGTACTCAACTCCATTGGAATCATCGTTCGATTGTAGAAGAGAATGTTTCGAGTCTTTTCCATTAATTGATTTACTCGCAACAAATGGAACGGAACCCAATCTACTGGATGAATTTGTAGTCATCTCTTCATTATATAACAATATGGAGGAAAGAGAATTATCGTGATAATCATCTCCATGAACTTCTTTGAGAGAATCAATACCAAAAGAATGTATCTCCTGCTGACTTTTAATTCGCTTTTCCAATTCTTTCCTGTCTTCCCCCATTGAAATAATTTCTCTCATTAATGAAGGATCATTTTGCTTAATATCTACTTCTATTCTCTCGATTGACCTCTCCAGCTCGCGAACATCTTCACTCGATGGGCGAGTCTTAAACAAATCGTACTCGGAATCACTTTCTCTCTCGGCCATTAGTGATGCAATGTGTTGGTCCTGCTCTTTTAAGGCAGTTTCAATAATATCTACTTTGCTTTGCAGCTTACATCTATCGTTGTATAAGAAGCAACATATTTGGAACAAATCTTCAGGGTGGCCATATGAAATGATCTTTTTCACATGAGAATCAGAACCCTGATTATGCGAATCTGTCCACTGTTCATAATCTCGAAACCCTTGAACAACATCCCTAAAGCATGATAGAATAAGGTGTTTTTTCTTTGCTTCCACAAGATGGAGAGCATCTTCATTTCGTAAATCATTGGTTAAACTTTGGTAAATCGTGTCACAATTGACAGTCATGGGTTGATCGAGTGAATCTGAAAAAACAATACCTCTCGGTAGTTGTTGAACAGCTGTTACTTGGCATGTCAATTCTTTGAAATATCGTGATGATAGGGTAGTGTTCGCAAGTTCATCAAGTTTTTGTTGCGGTGTTGCGGCTGAGAACGGAATCCTGTTCGAGTAGGTAGAGTCAAATGATTGTCGATTACGAGACCTTCCCTGTGTCGTGTTTGGTTTAGGAGGCAATACCATTTCTTTTGAATGCGACGCCATATATCCTGGTGATGTTCTTGGTCTCTGGGAGTCGATTCTTAAACTCGTTAAGCTCCGAAAAGAATTTGCTAACCCCGTTGACATATCTATCATCTTCTCATAGTTTTCTTTCCTTAATTCTTGATCAATAGTATCAATATTGCTTCTTGGAATCGAATGGGATTTTATCAATGGCGTACGATAAACGACATGATGATCGGGTTTATGATGGAGCGACTGACGACCTTGAATCCGATTCCAAGAAGGAGAAACTCCAACATTAGAACCTCCAACTCCATTAACACTGTTTCTCGCCCTGCCATTATGATTTTCAAGAGAAGTCGAGTTAAAATAATCTGTTGAAGTTGTGATTGACTTGGACCTCTTCTGGGATGGTTGGTTGCTGGTCCTCAACCTACCTCCACTCGAACTTGATCTATGGTCCATAGGATTTGGGAATAATTGAATATTCTTCTTGTTCCTTGATAAATTCTCTTTGGTCACATTTTCCCACAGTCGGATTGCAATTCTTCCCAAGCACTGTATATTGTTTGGGCGCCAAGGCTACCGTAACGCCCCGTTTTTTGTCGCCGCTGAATGCCATCGGAGTTATTGAACCCTACCCAAGACAGATTTCCTTGTCCAAAACCAAAGAAACCGATATTGCTTTTGTTGTTGTTCACCAATGACCTCTCTCAAACTCTCTTCTGTGATGATCTTGATGATCGTTCTCGCTGTGTCCATTGTTTTCTCGTTTGTGGTGCCATCCTCTCAGGCAGTAAGAAATCTGAGTGACAAGCAACCTGTCCAAGCAAACAACACCCATGTCTGTTCTGCCTGCAAACTTGTTGTGAACGTTTTAGGTAATGTGTTGCAACAAAACAGCACCATCGAGTACGTCGAACAACAGGTTGAGAAAATTTGTCCATTGCTGCCACCTCTCTATCAGCCAGTGTGTAAGCCACTGGTCGAACAGATGGCCCCAGAAGTGATCCAGGTCATTGTTTCTAGAGAATCACCTGTAGTTGTTTGCCGTGATCAACTGCATTTGTGCTCCGAGTAAACATCATTATTTATTTTGTGACAACTACAAGAATTATTGTTTTTGTAACCAGTTCTGGACGGTGATAGGTTCAATGTCAGGAGATTCGAAGCCAAACATTTGAGCGTAGAATGAGAACTCTCCATCTAATGCTTTCTTGATGTTTTCAGCCTTTCTGAATCCGTGTTGTTCTCCTTCGAACAACAAGTATGCAACAGGCAAGTTCTTTTTCAATACGGCATTGTAGAACATTTCAGCTTGATTGGGTGGAACAATCTTGTCTTGGTCTCCCTGGAAAAGAGCAATTGGTTTGTTCAATCGATCAGTAAAGTTGATTGGTGAACGATCAAAGTACTTCTGTTTCTCTTGAGGGTACTTGCCCACCAAGTTATCCAAATATCTGGCTTCAAACTTGTGGGTATCATGTGCTAGTGCCTCTAGATCACAGATACCATAGTGAGAAGCTCCAGTGCTAAAAGTGTTCTTGAAAACGAGACAGGCAAGAGTAGTGTAACCACCAGCACTTCCACCATCGATGCACAACTTGGATCCATCAACCTCATTTGTTTTCACCAAGTATTCTGCAGCATTGCAGCAATCATCAACGTCTACAATACCCCAGTTTCCATTATACAATCGATGTCTGTACTCACGACCATATCCTGTAGATCCACCATAGTTGACGTCCAAAAGAGCAAAGCCACGAGAAGTCCAGTATTGAAGCTCTAATCTCAGAGTAGCGGAAGCTTGAGCTGTTGGACCGCCATGAATCTTCACCAATAGGGGTGGTCTCTCATTCTCGGGACCTTGATAGTCCTTGTTTTTCGGACGATACAAATATCCAAAGGCAGTCAAACCATTTGTTGTAGGGAACTCAATGGTCTCAGGAACAGAGAAGTACTGAGAATCAATATCAACTGAGAATGAGCTCTTGAGGACAACAGCCTTCTTGGTCTCCAAGTCAAACTGAACAACACTGCGACCCATGGTTGGAGATCCAGACAAGAAGTACAATGTTTTCTTGTCTCCTGACAGGGCAATATCATCACTACCAGCATGCGCAAAGCCAGTTTCGATTTCAGTCAACTTCTTCTCTGAAATGTTCAAATAACCAATCTTACCCAGTCCTTGACCGTATTGCACAATCATCAAATCTTCATTGACAAACAGGAATGGTTGACTACCGAACAACCATGCAGGTCCACCAATTTCAGCATCCAAATCATACACACACTCGACTTGATTATTGGACCAGCGATGAATGTTCCACCAACCGTTCCTACGATCAGTCACAAAGTACAGGATGCCATTCGATGGAGAGTACAGTGGACTCATCACAGCTTCATCTCCGTTCCCTGCTACCTTGGTTCTTGTATCTTCAATAGGATGACCCTTCTCATCCAAATTAACAGTGTATAACTCAGTGTTGTCCCATGGCATATTTGGATGATTCCACTGCACATAACACAGCTGATTCCCTGATGGATTCAATCTTGGACTGCTGTAGAAATCAGCGCCTTGTGCCACCACAAACTGCTCTCCAGTAGTAGCGTCCACACAAGCAATTGTGTTGATTGGCTCCTTTGCACCAGTTGTGTGATCCTCTCTCACACAGAACAGCAAGTTTCTCTTTTGATGCAAGACAGCATCAGCATATCGATAACCAACAGGTGTCAATGGCACAGGTGCCTCCTTCTTTTGTTCATCCAGCACCACTTGATAGCTGTACAGTCGTTGATCCTTGAAGTTGGAATAGAACATTTTGAGAGGAGCACCTGTAGAGGACGACGACTGTGCAAACACCAAGGGAGCACCACCATACTCGTGAACCGTTGTTCGAATATTGACATCCTGATCAAAGTTGACATCAATCTCTCCTCCATGTTGTGCCTGATGCTTTACGAGCACATAACGACCTTGTTCCTTTGGTCTTGACTCCAACCAGTAGAGATCAGTGGAGTTGTTGTTGGCAGGATCCACAGTGGTGTACAGACCCATGAGACGTATTGCTGATTGAACAATCAGATCACTTGTGATGGGTGATTTCCAGGAACCAAAGCTTGAGACCAATTTCGACATGTTTTGTTTGTTGTTGATGTTCATGGGTGATTTTTTCCCTCTTGAAAATTCTCCTCCGGCCGAAAGTCGAATTCGGGATAGATGCCACCAGGTTGTTCTTTTGCTTGCAGCGTCAATACAGCAATTTCCTTTTTGACTCTAGCAAACACTGGACAAGTGGCTCTGGGTCACCGTTACCCAACAAAGCGTTGCTGGGCTTTCCTCTCGATGACTTGGACTTGGACCAAACTCCTCTCCTATCTTTCTCGCCAGAGATGACTGAGAGACACCATTTCCGTTGCCAGTAATGACGACCTCTCTGTCTCCGAGTCACTCGGGCAGAGCCTTCCGTGCAGTGGTCCACACTGCATAACTGTTGCCGTATTCCTTCACCAATTTTGTTGAATCACCGGACATGTGATCCCGTTTTTTCTGCGTTTTAAAAATAGACATATTTTTTTTTTTTTTTTTTTCCATACAACATGAGTTGCCTCTTTATTCATTTCACCTTGTTACTGGTAGTGATGCTGCTCTGCACCGGCACGGTGCAGAGCGCTTGTTCACTTCCTTACCCTGTCAAGTCCATGAGGACTAGTAGTTGTTGTGTTGCTCTGCACCGGCACGGTGCAGAGCATCGTTTCCCTCCACCTCTCCTTAGACGTGATGAACAACTTGTGCAGCTCTTTAATACACTCCCTCTTGGTGCGGTCAATTACACTCGCAGCCCTTTTTTCTGCGACCTTCTTTTTGCATCCTGTCTTTACGAGAGCATTGAGGATATCCTCCCTTGTCTCTCCCTCCTTCCCCATCAGACCAGCCAGAATATCATGTGAGGTCATGGTAGCATTTCTTTTGATCAAGCTACCATTACAGTACAAGTAACTGTCGAACCAGAGTTCCACCTTGGTGTCTTTTGGCAACCTTAATCTGTTGAGTTTATCAACCACTGACACACATATTCTCTTTCTGACTTCTTGTGCAGATGAACACTCAACCAAAAGATGGGTGATTGTATCATCATCCTCTCCACAACAAGGGCACTTCGCGCCATGAATGCCTCCATATAAACCCTGCATCACTGAGAGCGTATGCAAGGTGCCACTCCTCACCTGATGATAAAACCAAAGATCTCTTCTGTCTAGACCAAAAGGACACTTCAGAAAAGCATTCCATCCATTCCATTTCGTGAGTTCTGCGTCAAGTCACCACATACTGTTACTCAAGATCTCTTTTTCTCTTTTTCGTCGATGGGAATTAGTCAGATGAGTCCTGGCATGGATATCCACGGTTCGGACTCCATCAATGAAGAGTTCGTGGACGATTTCGGTTGTTGGAGCATTCACCCGGGTGCACGGAGCTCCCGACAGTTCCATGTAGAACTGAACATGTCGGTACTTCTTGGGTCCTAAGCCTTTTAGTCCGTAGAGACTCTTTGCCTTCTCATAAGACATGATGCTATCTTCATAATATAGCTGTTCGTTCCTGTGCACTCCGTTTGCCTTGAGGACTCTAGCTTCACTTAAGGGGAGATGAAAAGCCACATTGCATCCTTGACACTCATGCAGAGAAGCATCTCCGATGGTGATGTTGGATTCATGTAGGAGCTTAGCACACCAAAAAATAAATAGACATATTGGGACAGTGTCCTGAAAAGGAAATATCAGGGCTCCTTAGCACAGGTGGCAGTGCGCTGTCCTAGTAAGACAGAGGTCACGAGTTCGAGTCTCGTAGGAGCCTAATTAATCCTTTTCGAACTCCGTTCGAACCAAGAAACAAACATCATGAGCATATTGCCACACCACATCCTGGAACACTATTCTTTTAAATATCAGGACAAACCTGACCCCAAGTTGCGCATCTTGGATCTTGGGTCACCAGACAGCCGCATTGTACAGATGGTTGGTGGCACCAATCACGTCCTTATTCTGACAAATGACAACCAGGTGTACTCTTGGGGTGAGAACAGCTCTTCAGTTGTGCCCAAAAACCTTGACAATTCAGCAACTCCAGATGGCTGGTACAAGCTGCAATCTCCAAGTATGAAGTCTTGGAACACAATTGACATGATCGACTGTGGTGGTTTCTACTCTCTTGCACTTGTGAACCATGGCAGAGAGTTGTGGGGAGGTGGAAGTAACTCCATGGGTGTGCTTAGTAACATACCGAGCGAATCTGGTTGGTCATTGTTGCTCACTGTGGACAATCTGTTGGACCAGTGCAGACAACACAATATTGCGTTTCCCCAAAGAGTGCCCATCGACTTCTTGGCCTGCAACCAGAATGATGACGGATCTGATGTTCCGAGACAGCACAGAATTACTCATATCAGTGCAGGTTATTACTTTTGGGTCATTGTACTCGATAATCGCTACATTTTTACATGCGGAGAACAGAACGGAGGTCAATTGTGTCGTGATCAGCAGAATGGGGCATCCGATGGATACCAACTCATTTGCGAGCAAGGAATACTCAATGGAAAGATAATTAAGGAAGTACGTGCTGGATTTAGATATTGGATGGTATTAACAACTGATAATCAATTGTATGGTTGTGGTTCAAGTTCTAACAATCGTAAGTAGTGATTAGTAATCTTTGGAATCTTCTTTTTGAGCTTGACTGTTTTGTTCTAAACTTTTCTGCCATTTCAATCCGTAGAATTAGGATTCTCTGGGGATGGAAGCAAGTTGACTCTAACTAATATGACGCAAGCGATACCTAAAAACTCCCCTGTACCCACAATTCAATCACTACTCATCACCCAGAATAGCTATTTTACTTCTGCATTTCTGAGCACTGATTCAAAAGTGTATAGTTCAAAAGGTTCTGAGATGAGTCATGCAGGAAACACCCTCTTCAGTGCCACAGAGGAAACATTTATTGCTCCTGGTGATACGATTCAATATACCAATAGCTATACCCAATCATTTTTTGTTATCAACGGAATAGAAGCGTATTCCTACCAAAGAAATATACATGTGCTCACTCCAATGGATTTGTCTCAATTCAAACTTGAACGAGGCAATAGAGAAATTCTAGCAATATACTGTGGATACTATGGAGACATGAATATTATCGTGGGAAAGCCGATCTCTTATATTCACCGACACTTTTATTTGATATCAAGAGCCAGAAAGGCCTATACTGATGTTGAGGTCATCACTGCCCATTAAAGTTCAGTTTCATAGCCATTTTTACTGGTCGAAAGAGTACAAGAAAGTTCACCTGTTCGACTATGGAGCTACACAACCGCCATTTCTCAAGTTTTATTTTCCGGCCTAACCGAAGTTACCCATGCAAACCGATTCTTTCAAATGTTTGGATATCTTCGAGCTAACAACATTCTCTTCGAACTGAACAAAGAGAGTTGTCTTATAGGAAGAGACAGATACTGTGATGTTGTAATTCAAGTGAGTATTTTCTTTGATTAGAAATGTTGTCCATTCCTCGATTGTGAATGACTCACTCTCCATTTGTGATAGTCCCCTAGCGTCTCTGGAAGACATGCAGTAATCGAATTTATCTCGGATAGATCCACCAACACTCAATATGTGTGTATGCTGAGAGATCTGAGATCCACCAACGGAACAATGGTGAATTACATGGCTCTCAATGGGAATAGGAAAATTACTATTGTGGATGGAGACTTGATTCAGTTTGCATTAGACGATGTGCAGTACCGAGTTCAACTCAACAAGGAGCTTGTGTTCGATAAATCAGAGCTCAACGAATCATCAACATCGAAGAAGGGCTTAATTCAATCCATAGAGCTCTTGTCCAAAGAACTGAATGACAAAATCGAGTTGATTAGGGATATTGAGAGTGACCCAACTAGTCGACCAGTTAATGCTACCGACAAGTCTCCAGTAGAAACTCGAGCTGATTCTGATATTTATATCAAGTATGTAGAAATCAAGTGATTATCACTGAAGAGAACTGCATACCTAACTACCACTTTGTTCACAAGGGTTCTGGAAAAGAGAGTTCACGAACTGAGAAACACAAATTGGGATAAGGAGCAGGAAATAGAACAATTGAAACGATTGTTAAAGACAAAGAACGATAGATATGATTCTATTGAAGTAGTACAGAAAACAAACGAACAATTGGAATCAGATATCGCAGAACGCAATTTAGAACTTCATCGACTCAAGTCTGAAGTGTCGACTCTGGAATCAAGTTTCCGAAATGTTCAATCAATGTACTCTCGTGCTCAATCCCAAAACTCTGAACTGAGAGACTCCAATGAAAAGTTAAGACAACAGTTACTCAGTGCTCAAAACTATTCGAACTACTTGCACAACGAATTGATGAAGAACAAATTTTCGATGCCACCACCCATTCGAACAGAGATACTCGAAGAAGGGTCTATAACCCCAAGAGTCACATCTATGCATCAAACATTGCCTGTCTTTCCGTTACCCAGTAAAATAGAAGTTGATCCAATCGTCTTTAAAGAGAAGGACAAGAGGATTCAAGAACTGGAAAATCAGATTGATGCACTGTCGAAAAAACTTGAACAATTGACCATGCTCGATCACAACGGTGCAAACAAGGATACCAACTCCTCCTCTCCACTAGAAGAAATGGACGAAATGAATTCTTTTGACCATCGGGCAGAACAATCCTCGGTCATTCCGTAAATGAAAATCGGCTGAACAAAGTTGCCCGATTCTCCGCTGTCAACAACAAATCTCATCAAAACAAAAACAAAACACGATCAATTATTTTTTTCTCATCACAATGCATCGCTTGTTGAATCATCATCATCATAGATGGTGTCAACGTTCCCCCACCACCATTCTCAACACACGTTTCCACCGCCAACACCTTCCATCATCATCAATAATATCTCCTCATCCATCCACCAATACATTGGGTTCACCACTGATGACACACAATTTTCACACAAACACCTCTGCTACACTCAATCAACAACAACAACAACAACAACAACAACAACAAGCAGAAGAAGAACAGGACATGAAGAGTGAATCAACAATCAAGAACAACAACAACAATCATCATCATCATCATCATCATCAAGTAGTGGACTATGAACCGTCTTTCATTCGAGATGGCAAGCGTTATGTCCTCGATTACAAGTACAAATTTCCAATGCGCAAGATTCCAGTGTACGTTCCCTTGACCATGTCCAATGCATCTGCTGATGGTAGTGATCATGGTAGTAGTAGTAGTAGTGGTAGTAGGGGTAGTAAGAGTAGTTGGGAAGAAGAGTATCGCTCGCGGAAAAACTCTGTGATTGGAACAGTGTTGCGCAACCCGAAAAAAGTGGCCTTTTTGTTGTTGTGCATTGGTGGAGTCATGGTGATTGTAGCACTGAGGGATATCTTGTCTCCCAACAGTACTCTGATTGATTTGTTGCCTAATTTTATGAGATCGATATTGCGTGTCGTTCGATCGTTTGTAACCATTGGTCTCATCATCTTTGACTACAAGTATTCACTGTGGGGAGTCACAGGGGAACAAGAACGTAACACGCGAATGAAACGCGTGCACAAAAAGTCTGCTGAGCGCCTATTGAACTTGTGCCTTGCGAACGGTGGAATTTTTATAAAGGCTGGACAGCACATTGCCTCGCTCAATCAAATTTTGCCCCTGGAATATACAACGACGATGCAACCGTGTCAGGATCAGGCACTAACAAGACCGTGGTCAGAGATTGAGCACATGTTTAGAGATGAGTTTGGTGCAGGCCTCGAAGAGTTCTTTTCAGAGTTTGACACCAATCCGATTGCTGCTGCCTCCTTGGCTCAAGTGTACAAGGCTCGTTTGCACAATGGAGAACAAGTGGCTGTCAAGGTTCAGTATCCCAATCTGGAGAAGCAAGTGGAGAGTGATTCGAAAACGTTCCGTACGTTGATTACCACTGCAGAGTACTTTTTCAAGGATTTGCGACTGCAATGGTTATTGGACGAGTTTGAGATTAACATTCCGCACGAGATGAACTTTTTGGAAGAAGGTTCCAACTGTGAGCGATTGAGTCAGTTGCTCTCGAACTTTAAGAATCGTGTCAAGTGTCCAAAGATTTATTGGCATGCCACGAGCCGAAAGATTCTAACAATGGAGTTCGTAGAAGGAGTGAGAGCAAATGATCGAATCGGGTTGAATCAATTGAATGCCGATGCGGCACAAGTGTCAAAACTATTGACAGAAGTGGTTTGTGAACAGACGTTTATTCAGGGCTTTGTTCATTGTGATCAACACGCAGGTAATGTTCGTGTGAGACGTGACGCCAATTCAAATGAACTGCAATTAGTTATTCTGGATCATGGATTGTACCAAGAGTTGGATCCCGCTCTCCGCTCTGATTATGCCCATCTGTGGAAGGCAATTATCGAAAGAGATGATGAAACAATGAAGAAGATAGGAACTAGTCTTGGCATCTCCAACTTTGAGCTGTTCATTGTTATGGTTACATCGAGAAGTTATGACAAGAGCGATTTTGCAATGAGCGGAGATGTATCCTCAGAAGAAATTAGGCGACTCAAACAGTATGGCCAAGATAATTTCTTTGCCATGACACAAATCTTGTCCGGAGTGGACAGAAAACTGTTGCTGTTGTTGAAGAACAATGAGTTGCTGAGAGCTATACAAATGGATCTTGGAATTCCAGTGAACTATTTTGTAACATTTGCTGAGTATGCCATGAGAGGTATCAATATGGATCGATTAGAGAAGAATCCAGGGTTGTGGACCCGATTAATGTGCATGAAAGATTATTTCTCACTCAAACTCAAGTTATTCATTGCTGCCCGTGCTCCATGGCTCGTTCCACTTTTGCAGCGTAGTCCTAGCGGATCAACATTGAGAAGACAAGCTTTTGCGACAAATTAAGGTCGGGTATCCAACTTGCTGCAAGTTGTTGATTCTCATCCTTGAATCAAGCTTGACGGTACATTGGCACTATCGAGCCGAGACAATTGTTCTTCAAGGGATGGAAGAATCATTTGTTGTACAATAAATAAGTCTATGGCGTGAATTAAAGATTAACCTCAGACTAGTGACGCGAGTTTATAAATAAAATTTATGCCATGTATTCCAGAGTTTGACCATCACTACTTCGTTGCATGTATTCCCTCTCCATTAAACTTTCGATACGTTTCTTGATTTGCTTTGTTTCAGCATTGAACCTCGCTTTGACCTGAGAGATGATCTCAGTGATAAGCTGATTCATGGTAATGACCTTTCTTGTCTTCATTGTTCGAACAATTGCGGCATCTAAAACGCACACTCGATCCTGGCTGACAGTTATTTGAGAAGTTTGGACTTCTTCATCTGTTATCCTCACAGTGGGAATCTTGATTTTATGGAGCTTGTGTTCAAAATCTTCATTCAGGGAGAAGGTTGTATCAGGTGTGGGCTTTGATTTCGATTTGTCTCCTTTTGTCAATGAGAGCACCTTGCAACTCTTGGTGGATAGTGAAACAACAGTGTTCTGAATCTCGTCCAAAGGAATACCAGTCTCCTCCATCATCTCAGCCACTGAAAACTCATTAGCACGATTATACATGAGCAATACACAAGTTTGATGAGTTGATAACTCAAAAAGTTTCTTGCCCGATGAATATAATCCCTCTAATTGTATGAATCCCTTGCTATATGCCCATTTCAAGGAGCGCTTACTAAATTTTGAATTGTAAAACTCAACGAATACGTTCTGAGCGTCTAATAGATCTTTGGGGAGACGAATCGGTGGTTGAACAGTTATAGGCCATGAACCCGTGGTAAGAACGGATACTGATAAGTCATACGGAACCGTAAGTTCCTTTCCTTCTACGTATTGCTCGAAGCTAAGTTTCATCTCTGAAGCAAGCTCCTTGTCAGACAACATCTTCTCGAGCTTGTAAACATCTCCAACGCCACGGAACTGTGCCTTGAGTTTGGAGATAACACCCCTCTCTTCTGTTCCACTAAACGAGCTAGAAGATAACAACCGCTGGGCAAACTGTTTGCGGTACTCCTCGAAGAACAAATCCTGGTCATTAGAGAACTGAACAAACTTGACAACCCGTTCAATGCGATCCTCCAAACGCTCCTCCTTCTTCCGTAACAAATCATCGCAATAAAAAGATAATAACTGAGCAACTTTGACTTTGGATGTAGAAATAGTGGAGAATGACTTGTCCACAAATTCTTTAAATCCTTGAGAGAGAGCCTTCAGAAATATGGGATCGGCTTTAAAAGGACCAACAACCAAAGAATCCACCTTGTAATAAAAATCTAAAATTTCAATGACATAGGAATCCATGAGAGCTTTGATTGCTTTGGCTGTGCAATCTAATCGAGCAACCTGATCCTGACACTTTGTAAATATCTCTCCTCCAATTCTGATCACATAACGCGTCAATAGATCACTCAAAGGTTCCAACTCGCCGTCAATATGACTCATCAGCCTATATAATCGAGATATATCATCCGTCTTCTCATTGTTGATCAAAGCCTCAATGTTTGCACCGTTCATATCCATAAATATTCCAATCTTATCCTTCAACAGCTCAAAGTAACAAATCCTTTGCAGATTTGCACTCACCGAAGGCAAAAAGATTTGATTCAACCGTTTTGTCTCCTCTTGCAACACGTATTCAATCTTTATCATGTATTCAGTGAGTGAGTACTCAGATACCCACACTGCGGACACCTGATGATAAAATTCTTTAGTTTCTTGGATCGCATAACACTCAAATTCTGTCTCAAACGTGCTCATTCCACCGAGTCCCATATCCACGAATACATTTAAGGCATCCCTCAAAAGATATCGATCAACTGAGTGACCCATTCGATCATTCTTGATATTCTCGAGAATGATGAGTCGTAAGCCATCTTTTAGCGCCAAAAAGATGTGTTCCTTGAATTGATATGATCCTTCGTCGCGTAAGCTTCGCTTTCCAGATGTGCTCACATAAAATCGTTCCAAATAAGAGAAAATTTTGGCACAGAAAGAAACTAGCACTTGCTTATATCGACTCCAAATATGCACAAAAGCTGTTAACCGTGCATTATCATGTCTACTCTTCAAAAGAGGTAAAACCTGTTGCAATAAAAAAGTTTTGAGGTAGGAAGAGTACAGCTCATACAGCTGTGCCTCAAAAAATGCAGACTCGGGCAAAATACACAAATCGTAGATCATTCTATCCCAAAAAATAGCGCGAATACAACCACCGTTAGAAACAAATATTTTTGGCGCCAAAAATGACAACATGTTCAAACATACTTGTGCATCTCGACACATTCTGCCATGTGTGTCGAAGATGATGTCGATCGACTCACCCTCTTCTTTTCTGTCCTTGTCGATCGATGAGGAGACACCTGATAGCCTCGATCATCTTCCTCTTCAAATTCATCTTCCAATTTTCTCAATAAACGCGATGTGAGCTTCCAAATCTCATTCAATATCGTGTATCCATTCATCAAGAAGTTCTGTAGTTGAGACGCGTGATGAATAGAATGTGGAAAATAAACAGCTTGATCCTGTGCACATTTTTGTTGTAGTTGTTCAATGGTCATTGCATAGGGAGAGGATTCGCTCATTGACTGATCTTGTTCCGCTTCTTCTTCCACTGCTGCGACTACTACTTTGGATCTCTTTTGAGCAGGTTCCACAACTTGATCGCTCAGTCTTCTTTTATGGTGAGTGCGTGTTTTCGGGGATTGGTCATCACCACCATTGGTGTCATGGTGATGAGGAGGTTTTGATGAAGATGATGGATGCATTTTGTGCAAATGGTTCGTTCTTCTCTTGTTGGATGGTTGTTATTTCTGGGATGCCAATGTTGCGGGCGGATAGGAAGCTCTATATTTTGCTTGAAGGCGGAGTTATCAGTGATCGGGATAATAATTCGAATGACTTGAGTGTCGAGTGATTTGTTTTTATTTCAATCGTCGTCTTCCCGTTGGGGGGTGAGGACGTCATCCCCAACCCTGTTTTTCTCTGTGTGAAAAATATATGTCTTCCGTTTCGCTAGCTTTGTCTTATCATGTAAAATACAAGGGGTGTGTTTTTGTGTGTGCCTCCTGCCGCACGATTACTATGTTCGTGTGCAAAAAAATCTCTCAACGTCTCTCTCTCTCTGTGTGTGTGACTGTTACGAGGATTCTGTTGTTGTGTTTGGGTGGAAAATCGTCGTCATTGTCATTCACTGTTGTCTTCTTCTTCTTCCGTATGTGTGCGCACGTTTCAATCGTAGATCTCTCCAATCCAATAGAGAGAGATCCAACTTCATTTCGTAATGAAGCTACGATCAATCAACTAACTACACACACACACATATAGTCACATACACTTATTCTTCTGATTTTGTGTGTCAGTGTGATGATCTCTCATTCGTTGATCGTATGAGAGAGATTATTCAGAGCTAGTGCCACATGCCCGTATCGCTTCCGTCATATACTGCAACCACATGTCCCGTTCGTCCTCTGATGACGCATACAAGTAATAAATTCTCGATTTGGTGTGCACCAAAAATTCATAACACTTTTTGCCATCGAACACAGTGGGTGTGAGCTTACCGGCATTACAACCTGTCATGAGCCGTGTGGGTACCTTGTCTATACATGGCTTATCCGTAATACTCTCCAAATTCTTGTAATAGGTGAGGCAGTCCGACGTGAGGATGAACCAGCGTTTTTTGATGGATTTGACGAAGCCTCCCTTTTTGAAGAGGTATCCTGCGTGTATGTTTTGTGTGGGTGGCATAATGTTCTTCTTCTTATGTTGGTCTTGTTGTTGTTGGATGTTTGTTGTTTGTCACGCCAAGGTTGGGTATATGTCCTGTGGTTCTTGTTATCGTGTGTGGAATGTCGCTCGTGGTTATTGGTGCTGCTTTTTTTAGCTCTTGATAATTTTTGTTGTTTGTTGTCAGGTGACGTGGGTGGAATGGGCTGTTCGTTTCCGCAAGAAAGTGGAATGCCTTTGCTGTGTGATGTGGCTTGTGTGTTTTGCTTCAACTGGTTGTAACAGAGCGATTGTTGTTGTGTTGTTGTGAATGAGCTCTTTTGTGTGGTATGAGAGTTGGGGGACAAATTGGGTCCAAAAGCCTGACCAAAGGGGATACGATTCGTTGTGTGGAGTCAAGAGTGATGACTCAGGCTTTCGAATTCAAGGTTTGTGTTTGAGGGCACTTACTTTCCAAGCGAAAAATTCTTCTTGCTCGTGGGGTTTTTTTGTCGTTTGGCTCAGCGGATGATCAAGTTCGAGACACCTGACAAGAACGTTATTCCTACAGGGTGACGATTACCGCATTGAAGATGATGTTTGACTGGCGGAGTGCCGGAAAGGGGGAATTGTTCTCCAATGAAGAGTTTGTTGTATTTCTAAGGATGCTCAGACATGTTTTTGTTCTTAGGTGCAGCTTCTAGGTCACAATCTGCAAGTGAGTAGTTCTCCAATTCTTGTTCTTGCTCCAGTTGCATCCTCATCTCAGCCAGTGTGCGCAGTACGGATTTCCAGTCAACCTGCGGAATTAGAATGTTGAGTGGGATACTCAGTTCTCTAAAATGAAGAATGAGGTTCCAGAAGATGAGAGGATGGTTGGAAAACAGTCTTTCATCAGCACTCACGTCCTTCTTCAGCAAGTTCTCTACTTCCTTCTTCAGAACGACTGGACTCAAGTATTCGTAGCGAATCTTATGCAAGGAAGAGGCATAGGAGCTCATCATCATGAATGTTGAGTTGATTCTGGTATGTGTCTTTCTTCTTGGTGTCGGTCTAAGAGTTGTTTGTATTGCTGGTGAAGTTCCAGGTGATGGATTTACACCTGCGGATGCAATACTCGACAAGTCTGACCGCTCATCATGTCCATTGTCGAACAGCACAGAGAATCGAGGAACAAATTTTCCTAAACAATTAGGACAGGTCGTTCTGTATTCTTGAGCGCTAGCAGACCATCCCATCTTGACATCAGCATCTGACAATTCAAAATTACAATCTGGACACACATCCTGCGTATCAAAGTGGAATTTGGAGAATACAGAGAGTGGATGTGCATGATTGACAGCAGTTGATATGTCAACATACAAAGGAGCTCCAGCAAAGTTCACGGATGTTGCGAGATTCGAAGCCAAATCTCCATCCAATTCCTCGGATACAGTCCTTCCATGATGCGCTGATTGTTGTAGTGATTTCAATTTCATGCTCTTCCTGTACTGTGTTTTCAACAGTTTGTGTCGTTGATCCTCAGTGAGCACAACTTGGTTGGACAGAGATGCAAGAGTAGATAGAATAGTTTTCCATGAAGCCATAATTGTTTCTCCATATCTTGATGCACAATCGCTCATTGAGACAAGGTGCTTGTAATCTCTTGGTTCATTGAACAGGTGCGTATTCAGTCGAGGAATAGTAGGATATACGAAGATAGCATCAGTATCTAATCCAGATGAATCAGGTGTCATTGCGATCACAGTATTGAGTATTTGCATTGACTTGTCGCTTAAAAATGGTGTTGGTATCTTATAGAGCTTAAATTTGGACCTGTTAAGTTTTGCTTGAATGGATTCTTCAAAATAGCGAATGACTGGGAGATCACTGTTCATAACTCTATCGAGCAAGAATCGTTGAAAAGCTTGTGTTTCTAAAAACATTCTTAGGAATGGCTTCGCAGACTCTCTTTGATCTCGTATGAAACTACTCTTTTTGAAGTGGTTATCTGGTTCAAAGTTTAAAATGTTGTCGACCTTGACATCTAGTTTCAAATAATGCTTATACTTTTGAAATAGAGAGATAAATATCCTAAAGAATGCCAATCTCACTTTTTGGGTTGGGAATTGCTGAAGTTTGACATTGTCGATCATATCATCAGGCATCGGGGCCATATTGAAGGCAACATCAAGATCAGTCTTGTCCTCGGTGGTGTCATATTGACGATCAGGTATTAAGTATTGAGATAGCATTGACTTCAATTTATGCACTTGCCTTTCTGGAAGCCGTGGAACATCAATGGATCGTATAATTTCGTTGTTGTCAATGTTGACTCGCACTACTTCTCTAGGCATTTCTAAATCTTTCAAAAATGAAGTGTGTGTGCCCATGATGAATGGCACAGGAGCAGATAAAAATTCTAAACATGACCGTGGCAATAGAGGAATATATACATGATGCCATTGAAATGGATAGATGAGCGAAGTTAATCCATCGGCTATTGTTCCAAGCAATGAGAGCCGATTACTATGAATTAAAATCTGCTTCTCACTTAGAATACACTCCAAGAGAAATAATATATTGTCGATGCCAAATAATTGGAACAATTGTTCATAATTAACATCGGATAGTGGCAACTCATTCTCTGGAGGTCGACTAATCATGGATATCTTCTCTCCGATCGAGTACTGTACTTGAATGCGACCCTGTGGTGGTAATGGTACTTCACCAACAAAGTTGCAGACGTATCGTTCGATTGGTAACTTGGATGGCGTGATCGATGTTCTATACAACTCTGTCAAAAATAATTTAAACGTAGAGTATAGTGGATAATGCGATAAAATACAAAAGCTCTTGCTGAAATAGATTGGTTTTCGCCTCAGTAGCTTATTATGTCTGGAGAAGGAATTGGCTTTGTGAGGGGTACTATTTGTAACATTATCGACAATTTCAATAACGTCCTTACTCTCCTTGCGTAGGAGCGATAAATTGGCATTTTTCTCACTAGAAGCAACATTGTTATTCACATGGGATTGCTCCTCATCATTTGCATCATTGTCCATCTCCATCTCGAAATGAACGACAATATCAGAGGAGGAAAAGGCAACGACAGGAGTGCCAGTCGTAGACATAGTATCACCACTGAACAACGCATCCTCATTCTCGTGATTCTCTTCTTCCAGAGTATTATCCATCAAATGTGCCTCTTCTTCTTCAATCTCATCATCAACATCATCCAAATCAGCATCAGTTCTATCTGTTGCATGACAATTGTTTTGACTCTCTTTTGTCTGACGAGTGAGATTAAGAGTTGGATTCTTTCTCTTCTTTTTCTTGCTGTGATCAGCATCTTCATCATCATTCGATTTCTGAGCTCCAAATTCATCTTCAATCATATCATAAATTGTGTTTAATTGATACGAGTCTTCGACAGCTTCAAAAAACACAAGTGAGCAACCATAGACCCTTGCACCATCTCCACCAGTCAACACAAAGGTAAAAAAAGTTGGCAGAGCGCACTCTTGAGACACTGTGATGCCACTTGGCAACGCAAACTATGACCCATGATTGACATAACAAAAAGTTAGAACAAACAACAACAACAACAACCATCAAAATGACAACAACAATAAGTGCAAGTGCATCAGGTGATCGAATTGACATACGAGAGAGATTTCATTAGACAGTGGCGAATCCGTATTATCAATCAATGGATACCTGTCCAATAAACTTGCTTGAAAATGGATTCGCGAAAGCACATGAGAAACAAACTGCTGTTGTTGTCGATCTGTTTTCAACAGTGGTGGTTGTTGACAACAACTATTCGAATCATTACCACCACAATAATTCTCATGACTCGTTTGCATTTGTGAATGCGAGAGAAGTGAGAGCTTTTTGGAGCTCGATGCACCAATAACCGCAAAATAATCAACTAATTGAGTGGACATTCAGACGCGCTAAATGACTGATTGATCAGTAGAAGCAATTTGTTGTGCAAGTGTGGTGATCAGTTGAAGAAGAAGAAAGAGGTTGTTGAATGTGCTTTAAAAACCACACGCAAATATCAAAGAAAATTCATCGAACGGATTCTTGTGTTGTGTCCCCGCCTGGCAAAATGGAGTTTCTTGGGCGGTGCCTATGCAAAATTTTTTGGCGGACTGCCCGTTTTAGCTCTGACAGATGAGCAGTGAATGATATTCACACCCAATAAGCATGAAGATCAACAGTAAAGGGGTTGACTCGCGCTACAAATACAAACTCTGTTCAAAACTTTAATTGGAAGGATTATTTGCTTGTTCAGTTGAAACAACAACATGACTCTTCAACTGCTCTTCCAGGTATGCCTTCAGTGCTGCGAATGAGTCGCACTTGTTGTCTAAGCCAACCTCATTGGAAGTATCTAATGGCTCTGTGACATCAAGTAGCGAATCCGGTATACTCTCAATGACAAATACCTTTTCATCTTGCATATTAAGTGATTCCAAATGACACCACTTTTGTTCGGGTATGGCCAACAAGTGATTGATGGTGATAGAGACATCCGATCTCGTAATTGTGTTCAATGATCGACTCACAATCTGATTCTTGAGTTGATTGAGTTTCATTCGACATCGTCCCTCCATTTTCATAATATTTTGTGTCAGGGTGGCAACTTCTAATATTTTGGCCAGTTTCATACGTCGTTTCAAATCCCGGTCCATCAGCGATTTCAATTCACGCTTCTTTTCATTCTCTGCAAGCTGTTTCAGTGTCGTCTCTGATAAGATTTCATCCCTGTTAGTTGCTGACGATGAACTACTACTACTTGTTACAATGGTAGCTTTCGTGTCACTCTTGTCATCACTAGTCGATGATGATCGAATTGGTTTCACTGGAGATTGAATCTTTGGCTTTGCAGGTTGTGGTTGCGGAATCGTTGGAATGGGTGGCAAAGCAATCATCTTAAATTTTGCATCTTGTTGCTTGCACAGTGCATGAAATTGACTCACAATAGCAAACAATTGCATGCCATCGAGCATGACATCAAGACAGAGATTCATTCGATTGGATTGATAATTTGCACTCACACTGTGAATAATTTCCTTTGGATAATAGAAGCGAAAAGCATGGGGTAGCATACTAACAATCATCCGTAGCTCTTGCAACTCCAAGTCCTTAATATTTTGTTTCAGTGATTCTACTGTGAGATCGCCCAGTCTTTTTCTCTTGTGTGTGTTGATGTGAACAACGAGAAAATTGAATTTTTGAATGAGAGAAGGAATGGATATGCAATGACTGGGTTGAAAGTACTCTTCATCATTACTGTTGTCGTTATTGTTATTACTATCGATATTGGTGTTGTTATTGGTGTGATCATCGCCTTCATTGGCAACTGCAGTGGTTGCATCATTTGAAATTTTTGGTTTCTTGTTTTGTTGCTCATCATCGGCATGTATGGCAATATTTGTGGTGGTGGTAGAGGCAGCCGTGGGACGCTGACTTCTTTTTCTGCCTTTTCGTGACACGACAGGTGTCTGTGGGACAATGTCTGTTTGTTGTCTCATATTTTGTTGTTCGTTTTTTGTTTTTAGCAATTTTTGGCGCGATGTTTTTGGCGCCAGCTGTGAATGTCCGCTTTACGAAGTAGGGTGGTGGCATTTGTTTTATGAATAAATAATCAGGTGCGTTCGTGCAGTGCTGATTCTTGTTCTCTGTTTCCAAACTTTCTCTCTGACATGCTAGCAGGAGTGTTTGGGTGTGTTCGTGATCATTGACAATTTCCAAGCTCACAGAAAGAACTGTGAAGCTTTTAAGCGAATTGATGCACTCTCTTGACCAACTTTTTCACAACTTGTTCACCCCTTCTGTCTTGATAGTCCAACGCACGACTCACCTTTGCTTGCTTTCTCCTGTTGACTTTTCCCGTAACTTTACGATGCGTCTTACGCACACCACCGCCTCTAACGCCCTTGTGATAGGCATCTCCAGCTTCTCTGCCTGACTTTTGACCAGGTTTCACAACTTGAAGTTCATCTTCATTGTCTTCGTCATTGTCGTTCATACTACTGGAACCAAGAGAAAATTTTGTGTCGCTTGAGACGCCGAAACTGGCCAATTCATCTTCAATTTTTTGCAGTTGATTCTTGAATTCTTGGGCAGTTTGTGCCTTGGGCAGTGCGCTACTACCACTGCTGCTGCTGCTGCTACTCTGCTTCTTCTTTTGCTTGTCTTGCGTCTTTTTGATAATCTTCTTCTCTGTGAGAAAAATGAGAGTTGTTGTTGTTGAGAATGTGAGCATGAATGAATTCTTGAGAAATCAACGGATCGGAACGCACTGCATGTGATGCGACCGTCATGAATAGGGATTATAAATGATAGTGCACTTACTGGATGAGACCATTTTCTGTGTGGTTGATGTTATGCGGGTTTTGGTTTTTGTTTTTTGATGTTCAACTAGAATGTTGACAAACAAAAATAGCCGAGTGAAACTAAAGTTAATACAACACAATGAATTATGATATATGAGAATAGAACGACCAGAGTAACTGGTAAAAAAGGTGGCCAACACCGAGGTTGTATACACACGTACGGAGTGGTACTTTGCACGCTCGAGATGAGAGTACTGTATGGAAAGACATAATCTCTTTCAGTCATCGAACCATATCTTTAGTTTGGCTGGTCTCATACTCCAGCTTATCCAATTTTGCTTTAAATTCATCTACCAGTTCCTTTCTTACTCTTTTGGCTTCATCACATTCCACCAGTAAGTGTTCCACTAGACCTTCTCTAATATTTGAGAGCTTTGTCACCGACCAACACTTCCAGAGTATCATTCGGTGGTCGGCTCCTTCCATCTCTCCTCACGTGGCTTACCAAGAAATTTTCCTGACAGGCCCCTGCCGTTTGATTTTCCATACAACCATGTGTGCACAAGCATACGATTGCTCATTTACGGATTTGCGGGTTCTTAGCACTGAGCGGTACAACAGGCATCGGTAGTGGCGTTGGTACAACCCTCTGTTCTTATACCTCCACTAGCTCAGGAGTAGTCTCTACACTAGCAGTGGATTGGTCAACTTACTGTCCCGGTATTGGTACCAGTTTGTTGCCCCTTGACCCTTTGTTTTCCCAGGTTCTTGGTGATTTATGTGACCTGTCGACGCATTCCGGCAACCACCGTCAGCAGCTCCTCATACATCTTGGTCAACATCTTGTTGACAGCTTTGTGGTCTCTCCACGTTTCGAGTGACTGTGGCCTTTACCTTGTTCTCTCCACTGAGAACTTCCCTATTTTGTTTATTTTCTGAGTTTTGGCTCCGTCGCGTGATTTTGACAAATTCGAAAGGAGAGCAAGAAGCATCTGTAGTGTAGGGGTATCATGCAGCGTTGCCATCGCTGCGACCCGGGTTCGAATCCCGGCAGATGCATTTTGGCAACTTACTCTTCAGTTCTTTTTCTGTTTTGCTCTCTGGTTAAGTTCCACCATTTGGCCGGATATCATCGTCCTGCCCAATCAAACCAACAAAACAAACTGCAAACAATGAACGTCAATGAATTACTTGCCATGGAGCAAGATATCAAAGCAAGCAAGAAGAAACTCGAACAGAAGCAAAACAAGGAGAATGTGTACACTTTGCACGAGATGTTTCCAACTTATGACCTGTCTACTCTGGCCGCGTTTTATCTCCAGGCCAACAAGAATTTGGATCGCACAATTGCCTTGTTATTGTCTCTGAATGGTACCACTGAAAAATCAAAGCCAGTTCAAGAACAATCAGTCACAGAGAGCAAGGCCAATAGTGACAATGATGGTGCTGTGCTTGAGAAACTACCAGCTCAAACCAAATCGCCTGTGTTAGTCACAGCCAATTCAATCTTGAGGTCGGACCGTCGAATCGTCCTTTTGTCTTCTCTCTTCCCGAGAAACACCTTCTCAGATCAAGAGATTTACAATGTGTTGACACAGTGTGAGGGAGATGTCAATATTTGTATGATGATTCTGATGGATATGTCTGATGAAAGAAAGGAGAAATTGAGACGTGAACGCTTAGAAGTAGAGAGAAATGAGCGATTGGCTGAACAGGAGAAGCAATTGTTGCAAGAGGAGGAAGAAGAGCTACAACTGCAACAAGACACGCAAGAAATGGATCAAATGGATATGACTGAGAGTAGAGAAGAGCAAATGTCTCAATTCTCAACCATTTTGAATCAATTGTGCGAGCATTACTTGTCAGATGAAGAGGATGAACATGACAACAATGATGAGAGCGGAGACGAGGATGATACTGTCGATGATGACAATTATGGTAGCGATGATAACGATGACGACAATGACGATAACCCACAGGATCATAGTGTTCTCGATTCCCATCAGACTGAATTTGATGTAGTGTCAGATGACCATGTCGTTGAAGAGGCATTTAGTACCACTATGGAACATGAAAAACACAAAATAGATCTTTTGAGACTCGAAAAGCTGGTGCAGGATCAAGAGAAAATGGAAATGGAGTTGCTCAGAATCTTGCAAAATGAACTGAATGAAAAGGACATGATGGACGAGATACAACAGAAGAAACAACAGAAAGATGAAGAGTTTCATCAAAAAGTCATCGAAGAGAACTTTATCAGAAAGGAAACCAAAGCCCATTATCAAAAGTCACTCGCGATCTCAAGCCAATACTGGGATTACAAAAACAACGATGGTATTGAAGAGAATTTCAAGGATATAATGGAAAGAAACTATGACTCCAGAGGCTTCAAATACCTGAACAAGATTTCTTCTATGATTACCCAATTGTCAACTCGTAGAAACATTTATGTACAATCAGTTTTCTCTGATGAACTTGCTCAAAAGTTTGAACAAATGTTGATTCAGCTCAAACGTGTCTATCCAGACACATGTGTCCAGTTTGCATTCCATGGCTCCAAAGAAGACAACATATCTAACATTGTTCGTGTTGGTCTTATGACTCCTGGAACTAAGGGATTCAAGCACGAGACGGACTCGGGTTGGTACGGTCGAGGTATTTATTTGAGTCCAGATGCTGCCACATCAATTCACTATTGTAGAGGAGGTGGTAAGCTGTTGGTTTGTGCCACTATTCCAGGAAGATCGTATCGTTGTAAAGAACTGACCGGCAAAGGATGTAAGGTAGGATATCACTCACATTTGTCTCCATACGGTGATGAAATTGTCCTTTTTGACTCTGCACAAGTGCTGCCTCTCTATGTGATCCACTTCCAATCTACTCCTTATTGTATCAGCGGCCCAGTCTCAGCATTAGGATTCAAAAACAAGCAATTCGGAAATGAAAGATGGACAGTGAAAGAACGATACATGAGAAAACTAGAACAAAGCAAGAAGCAAAGGTTAGAGGAAGCATCAAGACAGAACCAAACCAAGAGATCTACTCTTAGAAACGATGGTGCTCACAGACAAATTAGCAAGAGTAGAAGAAGACCAAACACCCAAGAATCAAGCAACAAAAAGGGCAGCGAGAACGACAAGGAGAAGGAAGAGAAGGATTCATTTCCTAATCACATTATTTTGTAAATGAAATCATAATTCCTCTTTTCATTTGTTCCAAACATTGTCGCTGGATAAAGACTCTTGTTGTATACAATTCCGTAGTCAGCAACGGGTCGATTTTTTTCTTGAACCGTTGGAGAATGTTCGCGTTGACCAAGATGCACTTCAAAAAGAAATGACACATCAACTTTTTTTTGAGATGGTTGGGTGGAAAGGTTTCAAAAAATTGCGTGCACACCTCTTCCTCCTGGTAATATTCTTCTAAGATAGAGTGAGTAGTTGAATTGACAGAAACAATCCATATTTTTGAATGAGATCATCACAACTAACACTGATATCACCTAAAGCTAAGGTTATCAACATTTTTATCGTCTCTCTCAATCATAATTTAAAACAAGCAAGAACAACATGGTCAGACCAATCATTATTTGTGGTGCTTCAGGTGTAGGCAAAGGAACTCTCATCTCCAACCTCATGAAGGAATTTCCAACCAAGTTTGGTTTCTCTGTCTCTCACACCACTAGACAACCAAGAGTTGGTGAAGTTGATGGAGTGCACTATCACTTTGTCGCCAAAGATTCGATGCTCAAGGAAATTGAACAAGGACATTTTATTGAACATGCACATGTTCACACAAACTTGTACGGTACGAGCTTCCAAGCGGTGAAAGATGTGTTGAAAACACAGAGAGCCGTATGTAGCAATTTTTTTTCGCGCCTTTTCTTCTCATGATTATCCTGTGAACTGTAAACTAATTGCAAATTTCATCTAAATTCCATGGATGATGCTTGTAGTGTATTTTGGACATTGATATTCAAGGTGCTAAGCAGGTCAAGGCCTCAAAAGTTCTGGATCCTTTGATTGTTTTTGTCCACTGTCCTTCATTTGAAGAACTAGAGAGACGTCTCAGAGGAAGAGGAACAGAATCGGAAGAGTCCATTCGTGTTCGATTGGAAACTGCAAAGAGAGAAGAAGACTATGCCACGAAAAATGAAGATAAGCTCTTTGACGAGTTTATTGTGAATGATAGCTTGCCAGTGGCCTTTGAGAACTTGAAGGGTGTGATCCACAAGCATATTCCTCAATTGGGATTGATAGATGGTGAAAAGACATCCGAGTAAACCTCAAAAACAATGTTCTAACCTTTTCCTGCTTTACCTTTGGAAACTCACATTCTTGTCGTAAGAGAACACAAACGGATGATTTCTTGAGCCTTCAACCATCATCCACACAAAAAAAAGCACAACAACACAAGAAAACAATTGCACGGAAGGAAAAAAATGTTCTACAGGATCGCTCTCTCTGAATCATTCGTGCACAGATATGCACCACATATTTATCAATATCAACAACAAGGAGTAACTTCCCACCGTCAACAACAACAACAAGCTGAAACTGCAGAAAATAACGTCGATCAACACGCAACAACAATTGAAAATCACAACACTACTCACACAGCAATCGAACATCAACCTGCAGCACAATTGGAACATCATATCGAACAATCATCTCAGAAATTTATATCACACGAACAATTGATTGATCAACTTGCTGCTTCCATCGGCCAAGGACTGCAAGAGAAATGTATGTAAATTATCCGATTTTCCGATCGGGACATTATGTTTTGGCGCCCAACAATTTACAACCTACTCACACGATCGTACACACAGATGAAGAAGAGCTCGTTGCGTTGAAGAAGCAAAATTTGGAGCTCAAGTATCAAAATGGACAAGTTTTGAATCATTTGCAAGATGGTAGACAAGTACACATTGAAAGGGAAGTGGAAGCTCTGATGGCCGTTATCCCACAACGCTCAGCCTCCATGGTTTACAAGTGTCAATCCCACAATGATGCTCTGAAGCAATGTTATCAGACTCATTTGAACGCTCAAAAGACTGCCAAGCTGCCAGAGGACCATGTGATCCAATTGGACTTGCTAAAGTGCAGACCTTTTGTTTCTGAGTTTGTGGAGTGTGCCCAAGGAACAAGGCGTGAGTTTTTGGCCAACAATGACTTGTAATAAAAACATTAAACTATTGTTTAGCTTTGATAAGTGAAAGCTGATTTTGTGTATCCACCACAACGCCTCACAATTTTCGGCGGAATTCTTCAAGGGCTCATAAAAGCTTGCACACAAAAACAGCAAACAACAGCTGCCACACAGTTAATGCATTGATCGTTGATTTTTGGCATCAAATGACAAGTTACCTCGGTTCACAATGCAAAAAACAAATATCTCAAACAATAGGAATTCAATTCTACACTCTCGCTGTTTGCTTGGTCAGTATTCTTAGTACACTGTTCGTTTTCAGTGCTTTTATCATTTATCGAAGAGAGGCTCGACGTTATGTCAAGAAATTCAAGAATACCAATCTGAGAATGAGAACACTCATTTACATGAACGTGTTTGGTCTCATTTACAGCACTCTTCTCTTTGTTCAGTCTGTTTTGGTGTCTACAGCGGGGTCGGAGATTTATACAAGAACTTGGTGGTTTTACAAGTACCCATATTGTCAAATACAGGCAGCGATCGGGAATTGGAGCAGTCTTTCGTTGAATGCGTGGAACGTGTGTTGCACACTGCATTTATTCTTTCAGTTGACTGGTGGTTGGTCATTTGCTTCACTTCGTACACTTTACAGGAGATTTGAACGCTTCTTCATCGTTTTGACCTTTGTTCTCATTCCCATACCCTTTATCATCATGATATTCAAGTTGCCATTGGCAGGGACAGATAGATGGGTTCTATTGTACGGAAAGCCACAGGAAAAGCATTGGTGTGACTTTGCCAACATGCCTGACAGGAGAACAAGTGGGAATGTATCAACGAGTCAGGCACCAATTGAGACCAGGTGGGCAGTGTTCTGGGAGATTGGTTTCTTCTATGTACCCAATGTTCTCATGCTTCTTACGAGCATGGTCATGTATGTTGTTATTGTGTACAAGATTCGCGTGAATTCGAGGCAATTGAAAAGTAGAGCTACGCAATTGGCAAAGCAGACAGGCGATCTCTATAATCAAAGGATTTTAGACAAGGAGCTTTCCTCTGAAATTAATGAAGATGCACAACCAGTGGTTAACAGATCTGAAACAAATGAGACTGTGACGGTGGACGTCGGGCCTATTCATGCGCCTCTGGCTCTCACTGACTATGATCAATATATGCGGTTTTTGCAGCTACAGGCCAGAACTGCATCCTATTATATTGTGTGTCTCGGTGTGAATTGGGTAGTATGGATCGCTGCTAGGCTCCTCTGGCAGTTTGCAGATTGTTCCATCGACTCTTATGTGTCCTACAATATTCTCAAGGTAATTTTTATCATTTTGGAGTGCTCTGGTCCAAGAATTGATTGTATCTTGTTATCTGTCGTTTATGGACTGGCTGAGAACACTGCGACACCAAACAATTTCGAGGATCTGGTGAGTAATAGTCTTGTTGTTCCAATTCTGAAGGATTATTGTACGAAGCATTGGCACGTAGAGTACAGAGGTCGTCAAAGAAACAAGAGCAAAGAAATAATTTCAGCAGTATCTCACATGATCAGTACTTCCAACAGAGGAGAGTACACACAACTGTCCAACCACAATCCAGTCATACACTACAACAAGTCGTCTCTCTCTTGTGAGGATATTTTATACTTTTGGTATGATGTTCAAAGGTTGAAAGATTATCGACATAACCACTCGATATTCGTCAAGAAGTTTTTGCAATTGGCTACGATGCCAAAGTTAAATGCAGATGTACTAAGCGCTCAGACACTACAAAAAATTGATACGCTCTCAGATAAGATCTTCAGCTTGACAAAGGAGATATATGATCAGTTTTTAACTACTCAATCACCTCTGACGTTGCACGAGTTTATGTCAAATAGCAACTTTGCCAAGTTTGAGCATGTGGTCAATGAATATGCAAATCGTCGTTCGAAGGAAAATGTTGATTGTGACGAAGAACCGCTGACTTACCTATACAGCCAGCCAGATGAATATGTTGCAATGAAAGTCCGAGATTACGAGACAGAGTTTACGATAACGAGTCAGTATGTTAACTATGCTCTCAAACTGCTTGTCTCAGCAGAGAAGATTGCTGAGGAGTACTTGCAGAAGAAGACTCAGGCATTGCTCTCTTCTAATCGAGTGGATGAGATACAAATGGTGTTGAGAGTGAAGTCAAAGGGTTCAACCCGAAGTGTCTATCGAGATGTTGTTGAGAGAGTTTATCTCAAACTAAAGGATACTGCTCAATGTGTCAAGAAATGCACTGTGCTAAAGTTGTCTTCACGTAAGAAAAAGAGGATGACCAACTTCGATAGTGATTCGAGTGATTCTGACTCGGATGATGAGGTGCAAGCATCAGCAGCTGGTGGTGGAGAAAGACTTCCAAGGTTGATTGATCCAGCAATTTACGTCTATGTCAGACTGGAGAAGAAGAGTAAGCTACTGAAGTTAACAACACCCTTCGAAAAGTTGAGTGATCGAAATACGATTGAAGAAACGAGTGATAGGGCAGACAAGTAGAGGTTATTTTAATAGAAGGATTATAATTCCTCTGCTACAAATCTCATCTTCTTCTTTTGAATCTTTAAGTCACTTTCTAGCTTGATAACTGCTACGACCTGTGCGTGATCGCTTTCAATGTTTGATCTCTTTTCATCCTTCAAGGTTTCGTCAACCAAGTGATCGTTAAATATCTGTTGGTACATAATATAGCCAATGTGCTTCTGGTATGTTCTGACAAATTGTTGTGATACCATAATGTGATCCAAAACTTCGTATCTTCCATTGTGAATGTGAGAGTAGGTAACATCTCTGTCGCTCTTTCTCACTTGAACTTCATTTGTGCTCCACAACAGAACATCCCAAATCTTTTGCTTCTCATCATAGGTCATTCTCTTCCAAGGGATTGTACCAGTGATGATTTCTGTGGTGACAGAGTGGTTGTTGTCATTGAGATCACCTACGAGAATCACTGGCATCTTCTTTGTTTCCATCTCAGAGACAAGCAAATGTCTCAACGCAGCAGCCTCAGCCGCACGAATCACCAGAGACAATGCGTGACCAGTTGCCTTTGCCTTCTGATCGTGTCTCAATCGATCCTCCACCAGAGGTCTCTTTGATTTCGCATGCACAACAAACACTGTCACTGTTCTATTGAATGGCAGTTCCAACACTGCTCTCAACACTGGTCGAGAGAACTTTGTCACAGGATAAACACCATTAAAGTCCAACAGACTCGATTGAGGAAAATCAGAGATGGCTTCCACTTCAACAACAGGATAAATGGTTGCCAGAGCAACAGTTGGACCACTTCCATTGGCATTGATCGTGTACACGTGTTCATCCTTGTAGAGCCCACTCGCTCTCGTGCATCTCAACAATGTTTCTCTGTGCCACACTTCTTCAAATCCCACAATTCCACAATTCATCTTCTTTAGTTGATCAGAGATCCAATCCACCTTCTTGTCCACCTTTTCAGCAGAGTAGTGTTCAGAACCGTAGAATTTTTCATTTTCCTTGACGAGATTGAGTGCGTTGAATTGACCAACACGGAGCTCATACTTGTCCATGTGAGTGTTCACAAATTGATTGAGATTAGCTCCAGCGAGCTTTGCTGCAGCTGCCTTGACGTTGTTGTTGTTAATTGGTTGTTGGCGAGGAGAGCTTGTAGTAGAGCTTGAAATTGCACCCATTGTGGTGTTGTCAACAGAAGGAGAGCTTGTCTTGCTTGGTGCACCACCAACTGTGGTGATGGCAGTTGCAATTTGAGCTACATTGTTGAGAGCTTTCTTGATGGTGGATTTGGTTGCCGTTGGGAGACTGTTGGCACTTGAGAGACCAGTGGGAGATTGTTTTGGAGACTTGGAGACAACAGAAGTCGCTTGAGCTTGAGTTTGAGCTGTTGGTTGTTGCTGTTGGTTGACTACAGCGGAGTGACGGCGATGGCGGTGTGCCTTCTGTTTGGTCTCAGTTGACTCTGAAGCAGCTTGAGCAGTGGAA
This sequence comes from Tetramitus jugosus, assembly GCA_937625935.1. Taxonomy (NCBI): domain Eukaryota; phylum Heterolobosea; class Eutetramitea; order Acrasida; family Vahlkampfiidae; genus Tetramitus; species Tetramitus jugosus. Next base: position 230,076 of record OW569379.1, on the reverse strand, counting down.
GCTTTTTGTGTATTCGCATGGGATTGTTGGACCAGCTTGGATGGAGGAGCGGCAGATGCGGCAATTGCGCTGTAAAGCGAAGCGTTATCCTGATAATTTCCCTGCTGTAGGGGTGTCGGAGGTGTTTGCGGAGAAATTGTTGTTGCCTGTGTGGAGTGTTGGTCCTTGTGTTTTCTGTAGTGACGATGACCGTTTTGGTTTGAGTCATCGTGCTTGTTCTTTTGATATGGAGTTTTGTTGTTGTCGTTTCGTGGCATCTTTGTGGTTGGTTTATCGATTTCTATGGGGCTTGTTTATTGTTTGTTGTTACAGATATTTGTTTTTGATTGTTGTGAAATCTCGAAAGTTGTGGTGACGATTGGCCTCTCTGTGCTTTAGGGTAAAGTTTTTTAGGGGAGTCACTCAACTGTCAGGAACTTCACACCAACCCATAATACAACCACTCTTTGAGTTTAAGCACTCGAGAAAGCGTTGAACTCTTGAACCCAGTCGTGATTCTTGATTTTGGAACTCTCAATCTCCATTTCTCTCTTGCCTGCTTCTGTTTCGATTGTTACCTTGAAGTTATCCCTGTGTTTGTCACTTCGGTTCAGGTAGAGTGATCTGAGGAAACTCATCTCTAAGATGTGTCCCATATCCAAGTCCCATTTACCATAGTCGTCTCTCTTCAGAGCAAAAGAAAAGAAATAATTGTGTCCAGGTATATTCGGTTCGCCCTTCAGCAGGGTTGAGTAGTCCCCACTGACGAACAATCGTCCTCGGTCATCCTGTCCGACAATTTCATAACCAAACGAGCACTTATCATCTGTTGTGAACTGTTCTAGTTGTGGATTGACAAAATAGACAAAGTATCGGTCCTGAAGCTTTTGAATTGTTTCGTTTTCCAGTTGGTGAATGGAGGATTCTTCCAATTGAATAAAATTCATCTTGGCTAGTTCGTACTTGTCAAAACCTCTAGGGCTTGACACGTACTCGGCTACATCATACATTTTTGTGGGTTAGTTGTTTGTGATTATCGGTTTTATGTGATACTTGGTTGCAAAAAGATAAAACCTTTAGATCACGGAACAAACTCTATCTCGTAATTGTCTTGGTACAAGGTTATTTTGGAAAGACCAGATCTGTGGTTGTATTTTTGTCAAGATTGAAAAAAAGAGTCTTTTGATCAATATGATTATTATTATGAATTGTTGTTGGATGTCTTATGGGAGTGGAGGATTGATGACAACAGCAGGGATTTTCAGTTCCTTGTGCAAGATATTGATGCAGTGAGCAAAGAACTTGTACGTGGTCATTGTTGGATTCTTTGAGTTTGTCAGCTGACCAGTCTTTGTGTACATGTTTTGCATTTCGAGCAACAGTTCTGCAGCTTGGCCAATCATTCCCTCTGCCACAAACAATAGTGTGCAATCAGGTCTATAACTCAAAATGCACAATATTGCCTCGCTTAGATCGATCAGATCGGCCAATGTGAATAGGAACACTGGATATTGCGGTGTGTTGAGGAATGATTCAATGTGGGTGATGATTTGTGTTGGATTCTCGGATATGGCTGATAGTTTCACAAAGTTAATCTCCTTGAAGCGTTTCGATTTGGAAGGTCTCTTGCCATAGTGAATCAATGGTGAGTGGAGTGGTAGGTTTGGTAGGGAATCGTGGAAGATGCCTGGATCGTTTTGACCAAATCCAAGTTTCTTTCTCAGATAGAAATACAGCCAATCCTTTCGCTTCTTTTCAATTGGTGCAATGTACTTGGATTCATCTTCAGAATAGAAACTAAAGTAGGCAGGCACGTAGCGATCTCTGTTCTGTTTCTGCTTTGTGACATTCTGAAGCGAGAAGGCTCTGGTCATAAGCTCAGCGAACATTAGCTCCCATGGAATGATATGAAGGGAGTGACTGCATAGGAGTAGCAGAGGTTGATCAGTAATGGTCAACTCATCAAGTTTCGGAATCATACCCGTAATGTTCTTCGTGCTGGCAATGAACTTGAACTTCTTCTTTCCGAACAGATTCTTATAATCAATCTTCTTCGAAGTAAGATTTGGTGGAGCATTCTGTCTTGGGGAGTAACCAAATGGAAGCTTTGAAAAGAGTCCTGTCTGGACAAGATCAACAATGGCATCTGTTTGATCAACTCCTGTTGGCCTCTTCTCTTTCTTAGCCTGTGTTAGCAGGGCATTGATGTATTGGTCCAACTGATCGAATAGATACTTGTTCGCTTGTTCTTTGACTGAGACTGAACTAGTTGCGTTGGTGGCCTTTTTTGTTCCTGAAAATGTCTTTGATGTTTCGTTAATGAGCGTTCCAGACATCTTGAGCATGGATGTGCCCGATGCCAGAGTTGAATCAAAGTATCGATCAGGCACAACACACTTGCCATCTTTTCGACCACCAAATTGGAGGAAGTTCTTTAGACCAGTACTTGGTATATAGTGAATAATGACTTGATCCACGGAGAGAATGTACACCAATCGAGACAAGAGTTTTGGATTGACACGATCTGAACTCTCTATCATAGACACGTCAGCTGGTAACGATTCCTGTCTTGCATGATTGTTCTCAAACTTGAGATTGTCTTCTGTATCAACTGGAGAGGCGGAGAGACTTTGGAATCTTTTTCGATCTTCCTCTGTGCCTAGAGTGCGCAAGAAGCAATTGACTAGCATAAGATCACCTGATGTCAGTGACATGTGTCCAATCTTCTTGTCAATTTGGTCCACAACTGTTTCCTCCAAAGGCGTTGTTGAAGACTGACTATTGTTGTTCTCGGTCCGTTCGCTATTCCTACTTGCTTTCGAAGCTCGCTTGAACTCATTCGTCGAGTTGTGTCCGTTGTTGGAGTTTGTTGGTGATCTTGTGGTCAGCTTCTTTCCTCTAATTGCCAGCATCAAGTTGTACAACCGTCGCATACTCTGTTGATTTTTGAAACACAAATCAGGCTCAGACATGGTCTGTGCAGAATACTTTCGAGAGTGTTGCTTCATGCGATAGAAACAACTCCAAACACGCTCCGTTACTCGCTCAGTCATGTACACAGCATCCATATAACCATCCAGCTTACTGCTGCTTGATGATTGAGAGCCTCGTAAAGAGCTACCAGTCGTTGGTTTTCGTGCACGAAAAGCTGTCATTTTTGCAGATCTCTTTTTGCTGGACCTTCGGAGGAATGGCAAAGATTTTCCTCGGGAAACTGAAGAATTGCATGGCAAGGACTGATAAATCTTGTTCTGAGCAATTAGCGAATTCTCGTCACCACTCTCATTGTCTGATGGAGAATCATTACCAGAGTCAGTACTAACAAATGTGGCCTCAGTACTACTCTCGCCAGATCGTTTCAGCACTTGTTCTAATTCAATCTCCAACAACAAAAGCGCATCGACCACAGCGAGATTCCTATTAATGAAATCAGGCTCATAACAGAACAAAAGGCGAACCAGTCGTGTCACAATAGCCATCAAACGCTCCAAAAATCCAGGAGGAGATCCCTTAGAAACTACTACCTCGCTCTCATCCATGAATAGAGTAAATAGTACATCTCTACACTCTGTCCAGAACGATTGGGATGCAAGATATCTTCCCTGCAAATATCTGCACTCAGACATTGTAATGTATGAATCTAAACTCAGCATCACATGAGTTGTTCTGACTGCAGTATCTAGCGCTGGGCATATGTATTCACTTTCAATATTTGCCAAACCAATAAAATCATGAGTAAAGCTATGAGATTCCATGCGAGACTCGGTATTTGCAGTAGAAGGTAGCTGAGAGGATGTAGCTGGATCAGCATCCAAGAATGCTATATCCGAGAACAGATATTCAAGCTGTACCTTTGCAATTTCTAATTTGACCTTTGCTATGCTTATCTCATCAGAAACAGCAGTGTAATAGTAAATGGCCTTACCGAAACAGTAAATACTATCTTGCAACAATTGGGACGCCTCCTGATAGATCTCTCTCTGGGCAAAGAGAAGCGCATTCCTCCTTAGTGAAGCACCGTAGTGAGTGATTTGTGCGTCCTCATCCTTATAGAATTGATGAAATAGATTACCTTCATCCTTTTCTAGTGTTGCACGATCAACTGTCACATTAACAGGGAAGGAAAGTGGAGTTTTGGAGTGGCACATCTGTTGGAATATCTTGGCCTTCAAAAAGAAGAGAGTAGCCAAACGGCCAGGTATTGAGCATCTCTGAAGTGCAGCGTTCACACAGAACAAAGCCAATTCATACTTGGCTTTCCTAAAATAGCAACGTGCTGCTATCTCTAGAATCTTGACTTCATTGACAACATCTCCTAGAATGTGTGGCTCCAACAAAGGTGCTAACTTGTTCAAAACAAATTCGCACTCCTTCAACCATCGTTTCTTTAAGTAAGCCTCAGCTAAATTCGTTAGCACTAGGCATCGTTGCATTTGCGTTAGCTTTTCCTCGATGATCCGCGCTAACAAATCGATTCCTCTCTCGAAATAATAGCCTTGCAAGAACAAGTGAGCGAGTTTAAGTTGAAGATTCAGTTCAGTTTCTCCTGTTCTCGTACTAAAGTCTGAGTTGATAGATGAGGAAATTCCCTTATCCCTACCTGCACTCTTTACGAACGACACCGCAGAGATGATATAGTGTTCGGCATTTCTAAAATCGCCTCTCTCCATATACTCCTCGCATAACTTTTCTCCAAGGTAGACGACTTTTGGGATATTGAACTCTCCTCCAAGCCTCATGTTGTATTTCAACAATTTCCTTAGATAGTAACACGATCGTTTCCAATCGTCATTCTTTGAGCTGATTTCTGCAAGCTCACTAATCAACATATAATCATAATCCTTATTCATGCTTTTATAGTTCTTCACAGCAGCATAGAAGGCTAGTGAGGCAAATGGATACTTGTTGTTTGCCAATACTGAGGAGGCATACTCGATCAGAGCTCGTGTACCATAATCACATTTAATTGATGGTACGCCTAGAGCAAAAGGAGATGTTTTGTCTATGATCAATAGCGCTTCAAAAAATGCCATCTCAGCCTTACCATCCTCATTAAAATGTTTGCAGCATTGTCCTAATGCAAGTATTGTCAATGCTTTCAACATGGAGTAGTAATTCAATTTACAATAGAGATTCTCCAATTGCGCAAACCGATTCCATAAATTAAATAACTCGTGATTTTGCATTTCCTCATCACATATCGTCAAAATAATGTTATCATCATCGGATAGAAGAGGACTTAAGGTTATTGGAGACATATTGCACATGTAATAATGGAAAATAAGCAACGCCTCACATGCCAATTCAACACTAGAGGCCAACTTCTTCAAATGTGTTTTTGAATTTCCAACGATCGGCGTTGTAGGTGTTGGAACCGTATTTGCCTTCTTGTTATGCTTTTCAAAAATTTGGATGAGTGTTGGCACAATACGACTCATCTCCTGTCGTCTTGTACTCAAGGCAACTGTCCGTATATGATGACATAGTGCTTTCATTTCGACTAAAGTGACTGCATCCGATTGTCTTGGATAGAACTGGTTTACAGAATCCATCATGCTCCGGAACGCATTTACTAAATCTGGAGACCATAACAAGGCTGCGATATGGAGCAACTGTATGCTAATGTTAAAAATTGTTGCTAATCTCTGAACATCTGATTGGTCGAGATTCTTGGTTATCTTAGCATTTGGGAGTTGGTTAAAATAATCGACCAGCAACTTCCAACACTGTATATGAGCCTCCCGATTATTCATGTAATATAACGTCCAGCATGTGGTGAAATATTCCCGAGCCCATCTCTTGGAAAACTAATAGATAGTGGTGAGTCAATCAATAATCACCTTGAAATGCATGCAACAAAAAATAATTACATACTATGTCCATATATTTCAGATTTGTTTGAAATGATTCCACCAAAGATACCTCATTATGAACCTCATTCTCTTCATCCACTTTGCTTTGATCCAAAGATTTTGTATGTTTAGACACAATTGATTGAAGCCATCTCTTCAACTCTCCAGCGTCCTTGAACGATTCACCTCCATCCTCTGTTTTTAGTGTTAATAAACAAGATGGCTCAGTGCTGGGAGAATTGTCCAGCGTTTCAAACTCTCGAGACTTGAAAAACCGATACCGATTAGGAAAGAGTTCTTCATGAGCAACGTCATCCGTACTCTCCTCTAGTTCGTCATCAGAATTATCAATGAGACCAGCAAAAGGAGCCTTTCGATCGCTTCCTTCATCACTGCTTGGCCAATCATCACTTTCATCATCATCATCGTCATCATCAAATGTAACCTTAGCGTTCCGTCCCAATGATAATGATAGTCCGGTTGATGGTCGTTCATCTTCATCAGAGCTGGGCCATCCATCAGAGTCATCATCATCACTCTCTGTTCCCATTATGCTCTTTGCTGGAGTTGTAGTTGGTGCTGGTGCTGGTTCCTTTTTGGCAACATTTGCTGCTTCTGCAGCCAATCGTTCCTGCTCCATCACCTTCTCCACAGTTTCCATCATTTGAGCCAACCGCTTCACTTGCGACTCCTCGCTCACCTCACTGTCCGTATTCATCATTGTATTTACATAGTTTAGACACCGTTGGGCAGTCACATATTCTTTCATACATATCAAACAGGATGTAACATCAAGCAACGTTAATCGTAAAATATTCGCATTTACAATCAAGCATGAGTCGCCACTGTTTCCCACAATTGTTCTCAGTGTCTCTATCAGAGTTGTTGAAATGATTTTCGATGCAACCATGCTGTCATTACTCCGATTTCTTTGAATGGCCGTCGAAGCCTTGTATAGCAATATCTCAGACAATAGTAGTTTGCTCTAAAAAATATTGTAGTGTTCATTCATCATTCGTTCGTTCAGTTCGTTCCATTCGTTTTTCATTGAAAATGACAAAAAAACTGTCGTGTAAGCTTTCCATCTTCTTTACCATATATAGACATTGTATATAGATAGTAGAGAGACTGTACATACATCATAAATAAGTGAGCTTTGCGTTCTGACATCAATGTTGGCAGGGCATATGCACCTAACGAGTTCATCTCCTCTGTTGTACGCAGAGTCAATAAACTCCATTCCATCGTCATGTCTCTTCATATGCGTTATGATGACAACACCCAACAGAAACATAATCTTTATCAATAAATATTCAGCTAATCAAAATTCATATCAATGGTGATGGTGGTTGGTGGTTAGTCTCTCTATCCTGCATCAATAACAAAAACAACAATCATATCATTATGTAGTGACATCATACCATGTGGATCCATTGATGAAATCGTCAATCGTTGTTCCATATTTTTTTTGGCGCGAATCAGCATTTCATATGCTTCTCCGCAGTACTTGTTCTCACTGTACACTTCTGCCAGCCGTATTGTCTGTGCAATTTGCTCCTTCATATCATTTAATTCCTGTTGTGTGTGTATTTTTTGATTTTTAATTGAGAGATGGTGGTTAGCCACACGAACATGGTGAGAACAACAACAAATGTGAGACTCAAACTCCACACACACATAAATATGATAATACACATACAGTTGCAATGTCCATCTCTAATTGACAAGATCTCATTGTTTGAAACATGACCCATTGTTCAGTGTTTCGATCTATTGCTGTTCCATTGTTGTTGTTGTTGTTATTATAATTATTATTATTATTGTTGTTGTTTTGAGTTGATAATTTAAAGTACGTGAGTGTTGTTGAAGCGAACTGTGTTGAAGCGCTTTTTTCCACTGCATATTTCGTTGGTGAAGATGACAATGATAGTCGTTCATGTTGTTTTTATGATCCACATATATGAAGAAAACGCAAAAATTGGTTAATGAGCATGTATGCTATTGAATAAGAATGAGTGAGAGAAGAATGTGTGAATGACACTTACGAGACGTTAAGATTTGATCTAAAGCTTCCATTTTGTTTTTTTTTGTTTGTTGGTGCAATTATTTTCTCTCTCGGTGAACACAAAAATGTTTTCGGCCTAACACAATCGATTGTTGTTGTATTGTCGTTGGTTGTTCGTTGTTCGTTGGTGGTGGTTGTGTTGTCGTTTTGTTGTTGATTTTCGTCGTATTTGTTGGCACGTTTGTTGTTGGATGTTGTTTCTCTTGCCTTTAGACGTTCATTCACCTTGGTTGGGCAGTTTTCGTTTCTGTCAAAATAACTTGTTTGTGTTGGGTGATATCGAGTATTGTTTGTTGAATTTTCTGAGGCAAGAGTTCAACGCGCACAGAAAAAAAACTCACGTTGTTGCTTTTCGTCCTGTTGTGGTGTGATGAGCTTTTCTCCTCTGCCTATCAGAAAACTCTTTTTTTTCAAGCCGGAGTATTAACATGAGTTCTGAGAGTGTCATGCTCATAAGGGGAAAGTGGACCCACGTTTGTGTAAAAAAGCTTTGTGGCTATCTATCACTGGTGATACAACAATAGCACAACGTATGTGAGAAAGCTTTAATTGTTGGTTGGTTTTTCACTGTCAGCTTGTGGAGGTGAGGAGAGAGATTTCTGGTGGAGACCGCTCTTGCTCAAAGCTTCATAGACCCGCAAAGCGTCCTCGCTGTCCTTTGAGAAATAAAACAGAGCAGAAGTGGACTTTGTTTCTCCAGAGGCATGGTCCACTACAAGTGGTGTAAATGCCACTTGAGGCTTCTTTGACTTTGGTTGCACAAGTGTCAAACGATGAAACGTTTGAACATTGATGGATTTTGGCCTCATGAACGGATTCCATGATTGGAGGTACACGTCCATGGATTCTGCTTGATTAGGCAATGAATTAATCTTGGAATGGAACACAATCTTGGAGACGAACTTTCTCATAAAGTAGAATGTGAGACCAGTGGAGATGCACGCTGTGAGAATCATACCAACAGAACCAACCACCTTTGCTTGCTCAAGAGTAGCCATTTGATCTGTGACCAACTGTTCCACCCTTTCAGTCAATGACTTTTCAACTTCTTCTGGCAGAGCACCCGTCTCTTCAAATCTCTTCAATTCATCACCTTGAAGCTTCTCAATCTCTGCTTGTCTCTGACGAGCAAGAAATACAGCTCTGAATGCACTCTTTTCAGATTCGACTTGTGACTCTGATGGTTCACTAAACAATAAAAAACTGGTGATACCGAATGCGAACGCAATGTGAAGAACGACAAACGAAACTGCGTATTGTGCAAATGTTCTGCCTCCTGTGCTCTCACCAACGACTCTTGCAATAGTTGTGTTGCTGAGTGATGGTGTTGTAGCTGATGATGATGATGATGATGAATATTGAGAGCGTTGTTCTTGTTGATATGTGCTTATCAATGTCAAGGATGGTTGATGTCGTTGTTGGATCAAGTTATTATTGTTTTCGAGCAATGGAGTGCCCGTTCTTATTCTCGTTGTGGTGAATGAACGAGTGGTGGTTGTGCATTGCTGGAGCAGTAGCTTGCGTGTTGAAGCTGCTCTCTTGTTGGCAACTGAGGCGAGGATCATCATTCTGTGCAATAGACAAACAAAAATCGTGTGTGAAGTACTTTGCGGAATTTTTTTGTCGAGATTTTGAAGCGGAAAATCTTTCTCGAGCTTTCTGTCATCCTCATTTTTTCTCCCATCCTCTTCATTTCTTGTGAAGCTCAAATACCTATCGCTGTTTTGCCAGTTAGGTCATATCACCTCCACTTCAGTGTCCAGGTTCATGGGAGTGAATTGTAGATGCTATCCGAGTAGGGGACCCTTGAAATCTCCGTTCCATTCTTCCCGCTGTCTTCAAGTCAACAAGTTTTCATTTCATCGCGCACCGCTTCACTTTTCCGCAAACAACAAACTCAAAAACGACACAAACACAACTAGAGAAACCCATCCTCCAACAACAACAAGTTTTCTCACAACAAAAGAAAGGAATTCCGTCGTACTCATTGTGAAACACCTTTTGTTCACCATTTCTTCTTCCGCGCAACAAACTCGTCAAAAAAACTCACACACAAAAACAAAACAAAAAAAAAACAACAACAAATTGTAAAAAAAAGCATTTTGTTTTGTTGAAATGTTCAATCATCTTCAGCAACAACAACAACAGCAACAGCAACAAGCTGTTTCTGCTTTACACAACATTATGAACTCTGCTGGTAGCAGTGGTGCCCCTCCAACCAATCATCATCATGTACCTCACATGAACAACAATAGTTACAATTTTAATGTGACACCACCACCACAGAGAACAAACAGTGGAATGGGTTACTATCAACAACAACAACAACAACAATATGACAATGCACCTCCACCATCTGTCATGATCTCTCCTTCCAACAATAGTAACAACAATAATGGTATCAATAGCAACAATAGTGATGCTGATTATTTGATGGCAATGAACATTCCAAGAGCTACTTCCGCTCCTCCTCAACTCGAATTCTCATCCAACACATTGTTTGCTTCACAGAGTAGATATAGTCACTTGTTTGGTGATATTCGATGTGAACAGAATTATGAATTGTTTTATCATTCTCATCACAATCCATCCAAGCTTCCACCACCACTCGAAAGAGACAGCATGTTTTACAGTTGGGGCAATGATGAATATCCTCCTCAATCACCTCAGCATCAACAACAACAACAACAGCAGCATTATTACTATCAACAACAACAACAACAGCAGGTATGATGTCTATTTATCTATATTTACATTGTTTTTTGTGTTTCCTTGGTGTTTGTTTGTTTTTTGAAATGTGTAGAGTTGTATGAAAGTATTGACACGTGTGTGTGATATGTGATATGATGTGTAGGTGATGAGTCCAACTGGTATGATGGCTAAATTTGCAGGAATGAACTTGTCAGATGCACAACAGCAACAACAGCAATGGGGCAATGCAAATATGATGCAGCACTATCAACAACAACAACAGCAGCAGCAGCAGCACTCTACTGGATTGATTCAACCGACTCCAATGAGACAACCTTCACCGATGCAGGCTCATCAATTGGAAGAGCAGTCCCAAGGCTTGTTTAGCTCACTGTATGCGCAACAACAACAAAAGCAGCAGCAACAGCAGCAAACTGTGTTGCGTCAACCACAGGCTCAGCGCATGGTTGCTCCAAACAACAATGGCAATCAATCCAACAACATGCAATTGCAGCAACAACATTTGCAGCACATGCAACAGCTTCAACAAATGCAAAAATTGAAGCAACAGCAACAACAGCTTGCTGCCGCCAATGGTTATCATGGTGTAGCTCCAAACATGGTCCAACAGCAACAACAAGGACTGTCTGCTGCTGATGATGATGATGAAGAAGAAGAAGAAGAGACTGAAGGCGATGAGGAAGAATCTGACTCTGAAGAAGGCTCTGACGACGCAGAAGAAGAAGAGAACTCTGAAGAGGAAGATGACAACGATGGCGAGGAAGAAGAAGGATCCAATGAGAGATCCTCTCCTCAGAAAACAATGTCCTACTCTACTGTTGTTGCCAAGGCACGTTCCAAGACTTCCACAAACAATAACAATGGCAAGAATCAAAAGGATAACAACAAGAAGTCTTCATCATCATCATCGTCATCATCATCATTGGCTGAATCTGATGACAAGAACTCAAAGCTCAATGTGGCCAAGTTGAACACTGTCAAGGAAGCTCAAGGAAAGATTTATAGGCTGGCAAAGGATCAATATGGCTGTCGATTCCTTCAAAAGAAGTTGGAAGAAGACGTTGGAGACGATATGAAGATGATCTTTACCGAAGTGTCTGAACATATTGTTGAATTGATGACTGATCCGTTTGGAAATTACTTGTGCCAAAAATTGGTCGAGCATTGCAATGACGCTCAAAAGAGTATCATTATCAAGGCTGTCTCCAATGATTTGATCAAGATTTCAATGAACATGCACGGAACAAGAGCGGTTCAAAAGTTGATTGAATGCTTGTCAACACCTCAACAAATCAAGGCCATTACAATTGCTCTGCGCAATTCTGTTGTTCCATTGATTAAGGATCTGAACGGAAATCACGTGATTCAGAGATGTTTGCAAAAGTTGAGCGCTCAGGACAAGCACTTTATTTATGACGCTGTCGCAGGTGGAAAGTGTGTCGATGTTGCAACACACAAACACGGTTGCTGCGTCCTGCAGAGATGCATTGACTTTGCTTCACATGAACAAAAGATGATGCTCGTGAGAGAGATTGCCTCCAATGCACTTACACTTGTACAAAATCCATTTGGTAATTATGTTGTGCAGTATGTGTTGAATATTGGAGACGAGACCATTAATGATATGGTCATCAGCAAATTCTTGGGAAGTGTTGGTTCACTGTCGATCAACAAGTTTAGCTCAAACGTGATTGAAAAGTGTTTGAGAATAGGATCTACTCAATTGAAGGCTGCATTGGTAGGAGAGTTGCTCGAATGTCAAATGCTCCCTGCTATTCTTCAGGATTCGTTCGGCAATTATGTTGTTCAGACTGCATTGTCTGTGGCCGAGCTGAAGCAATTTAATGAGTTTGCTGAAGTGTTGAAACCAATGCTCCATCTCATTAGGAATACTCCATATGGAAAGAAGATTGAATCTAGATTAAGTAAGAGAGCTAATGATGTTGAAGCTTCCGTTCCAACATCTCCCGTCTCTACAAAAAAAGGAAGAAAGTTTTAGGATGCTAAGCAAGGAGGAGATCCTAATATTTTCATTGTATTGTGACTTTTTCAGTGTATTTGTGTGTAACGTAGAACAATTTAGAGAATAAGAAATAATTTTTACCAAACCTTGAGAGATTTTGATTATTATTGTGACAGGACTTATAGTCTGAGCTCCCAATCAGCTCCAAACTTCTTCTTGCTTCCCATTTGCAACATTGCATTCTCGATAAAGTCTTCGTTCGGGTCATCACCCACGATCGTATTCTGTGTGATGATAACCTTTCTGCGACGAGAGATTTCAGGGAAGTAGTTCTTAATATTGACCAAGTCATCTCGCATGTAATCTTCCTTGTATGACAACCAAACATTGGACAAATTGATGCCAGGGGATTCAACATCAACCTTAACAGCGTACTCCTTGTCTGCAGGAGGCTTCTCATCAAATGACAGCAGAACCAAGTAGCCATTCTCAAATATTCCTTGCTTGTTTGTGCTCTGTGCTAAATCGGTGTGATATCTCTTGCTTATATGTACATCCTTTGTTGTCATTTCTGAAAATTCTTCCAGATTGATCACCTTCACGAATATGGCGTTCCACTTTTGATCAGAACTGTTCTTGCGTGTTGCAATAATAAGATCAATGTCACCCTTGATTCTTGTTGAATAAGGAACAATTAGTTGAATGTCCAAGTTGTTATCACTACTTTGTGGAATTGTTTGCAAGTATTGTTCAACTGTCTGATCTGCAGTCAACTTGTGCACAGTGACTGGAGTTGTCATCTTCTGTGCTGGGTCATATTCATCCTTGTGCGCCTTCAATAGATTGATTCTTGCTCTCTTGTCTCTGTTCAGAGAGATAACATGAAGAGTAGTGAGAGGATTTGGTTCATTCAACATGACTGGAATGTTGAGTGTGTCCTCAAATATTTCCTTTGGCAGAGATCCAAACTTGGAAACAAACATCTCTCGTCTCTTTTCATATGCTTCATCCATTTGTGCTGCATTTCGTCCATCTGCAAACATTTGCTCTCCCATCAAAAAGGTGGCAATGTCTCTCTCTCGTCTCTCCATTTCCTCATCGGTCAGCAGCGCAAACTCTTCTTTTCCTGACTTTGGAATGTGAGTCATTGTAATTGTTTCATCCATTTTAGATGATGCTTTGCATTCAAGGAACAGCTGTTTCATCAAGTCGACATGTTCATAAACTGAGGGGCGAGTGTTGAACTCGAGGACTCTTCTTGAAAGCTCCCTAATGATGGCTCCCTTCTTTCGCGAGTACATTTCCTTTGGAGAATCAATGAATTGCAAGTCCCTTGTTCTCTGAGCATTATAGTTGAATTTCAGACGATAGAGAGAGTTGACCATCACTTCGAAAACAGCCTGATAAGCGATAGAGTTGGTCGGCAAATAATTTCCATTTGCGTCCACATAAATAAGACCTTTGCGCAACAGAACCTTCTCCATATTGGTGTTTCTAAATAATTTAAAGTCTGACTTGGAGTCTAACATCTCGTTACGTCTGACCTCCTTCAATAGAGGATCAGGATTGTACAATGGCACCAAATAATAGAACAATTGCTCATAAAACTTTGTCATATCTCTCAAATATTCGTTTCTGATGGCCCAGAATGACTTGACAGTGTTCTTGGCTGGATGAGGGAACAGAGCCAATATTTCAGAGTTCAACCTCTCAGTATATTTACTCTGCTTCTCTCTTCTGTAGTCGCTCAACACAGAGCGAACCAATTCTGGATTAGACTCTGGAGTTTGCTTCACAACCTTTGATAACATGGTCTTGAACATCTTTGGGAACTTGTTCTGCTCTTCCAATCGCTTTGCAATCTCGTTACAAATCACTTCAACACTACCCACATATCCATTGGTCAGTTCCTTCAATTCAAGCTCAATATCGCGATTCAATTGTCTGTTTTTCTCACTGTCCAAACACAATAATTTTCTAGCGGTTTCATTCGTAGAGAGCAAGTTATTCCACTCGATATCATTCAATCGATTGACATAAACATACGAAAACTTTTGTTTGACACCTACGACGGCATTCTTGAACGAATCAGTAGTTTGTTCTCCTGAGATTAACATAGCTCCTCTCTTGAATCGCGATCCAGGGAACATTAGCTCCATGAATGGATACAATGCGAAGAAACAATTGTCAATGACACCAGAGTTGACTGGGATACGATGCTTCGTGTGCAACAAATGATGATCATCACAAATGACCAACAATCGATGTGCAGTATATTGCTCCAACTCGTTAAACAATTGTTTCACAACTGATGACTCATTGACACCGCTTGGATTGTCCAAAATTCGATGCCACCACTCTGGCAACGGATCAGTCTTGTGAAACTTGGCGACACTCTTGCCTCCAAAAAAGGATCCACCAGAACCAAACTGTTGCTTCATGTACCAAATAAAGTATTTACACGCATCACTGGGTGAACTAAACTGCTTCATGGTCCAAGTTCTCATATCAGGCAATCTCACAACAGCCCATCCCTCTTCAAATAGTCGATCAGCCACTTGTTGCATCAACTGAGTTTTCCCACTGCCTATTGGACCACTCAAATACACGCCATACTTTTCTGTTCCTTCATGATGACTCACATTTGCCTCCTGATCTATCACCTTTTGAGTCAATAGCTCAATAGCTCTGTCTCTGAGCTCTACTCTCAACAACGAACCACTTGGACTCGTAACTGGCTCAACAGTCTTCACTGAATCATCACCACCGGTATTGACACTGCTCGAATGACTGTAATTGGGATCAACGAATGAAAAATGAGACAATTTTTGAATCGTGTCACCATTGGTATCCACAAACGAATCACTCTTCTTTGCCTCTTGAATAATCTGAGGGATTTGATGTGCTGGATTCGACGTGATAAAATTTTGTGGCTTCACTTCAATGTACTTGCTTCGCGAAATGATTTTTGAAGTTGTTATTGATGTTGACTTGAAATGATCATTTCGATGAATGTGAAGCAAGGATGGTTTTGAGAGTGCTGATAATCGACCATCATGAGAATAATGATGATGATGATGATAGCTTTTTGCATGGATTGCACTGGACAACTTGCATGGAGAGACTACTCTTGTTGTTGTCAAGTGGTGTTGAGTACCAACAGACGACACAATTTTGTGAGAGAGCGATCCCTTCTTGATCATGATGTTACTACTGCTTGTGTTAAACTTTGTTTGTTGTGCAAGTAATTTTTGTCAAGGAAATTTGAATGGCGGCAAAATATACTCTTTTTTGTTTGAATGTTCAAAATCAGGTTTGCTAAGGGTGCAGTGATACAACAACTCTTTGTTGCTTGAATAATCCTTCAATAAAACATGGAAAGACATCACATCATTGGTATCGGTCCATTCAAACAGAGATATCTTGAATATTTGTGGGTTCCATGTCTCTTCCGGGAATATCCCCTCTAAAAATAACTGGAAGTCATTTTCTGTTGTTGAGCGCCAAAATCTCGCATGTTCCACCACATAAACTTCAAAAAAGAACAACAAGCAACAACCAATCATCATTTTTATCACCCAATAACAAACCCAAACACCACCCAATAAAAGCAAAAATGAGTAACTTGGCCAAAGTTACACTAGAAGAATTGGAAGTTGATGAACTATATGTTACCGACGTGCTCAAAAGCTTACTGCACACCATTGTTTTTCAGAGATGCCTCGGAGAAATTACTCCGTCGGAGTGTGAGTGCGAAAGCTTGACAGAGTTGCACTATGTACGCATACCAATATCTTCTTTTTCGATATTTGTAATAGCTAACCAAAACCAAATCCATTCTATTTGATATTCTCGTTTTTTGTTGTTGTTGTTGGTGTGTTGATATAAAATGATGATCAATGATATTGACTATAATGATGATAATGAAAAACTATGATAGCCAACAGCCGAGATTGACAGTGTAAATAAGGAGATTGATCAATCAGTGAAACAATTTGTACAGAATTTGAGTGATGTCGCAAAACAAATGAAACAAAAGGTGACGCAGGACGAACATTTGTCATCCACGGCGCAACAAGGTAGATTGAGTGGAGGAGCAAGTAGTGGAGGTGGTGCTGGTGGTGGTGCAAATCGAACCAAAATTTTCTCTGCTCATCAACAGTACACGATTGACCTCAGTTTCTATTCAATCAAGAAAACGGTGGGTTACTTTAGAACGACAGAGGAGCGAACAGACTGGGAAAAGTGGAGTATACCGCTCAAAGTTGTGTTTTATTTTGATACGAATGCTTCAACGTCGGGTGCGACATCTGGTGTTGCAGTGAGCAGTGGAAGCACTGGTGTTGTTTCAAATGTGAACTCGAGTGGTGTGCCCAATGTGTTGTCATCATCGCCCAGCACAAACAATTCATCTTCTGCTGCTGTTGCTGCTTCGTCGTCATCATCATTGGACCATGCATCGAGTACTGGTGGTGGCGGTGGTGCAACTCATCGGTTTTCTAGGAATAGAGCCAGCAGTTTCCATAAACAGAGTGTCACCAAGCTCACAGAATCTGTCGAACAAAGAATGAAATATATATTGAAGGTTGCACATGAGAGAATTGAGCATTTGCCATCAGTCAGAGTGGATGACCCACAGAAATGTTTCCCTTTCAAAATTTCGTTGCCATCTTTGACCAAGGGTGGTGGTTTGTGGACAGGATCACTCATGGACCTAGTGAATTGGTCGTAGTTGTGATAACCGAATCACGTAACAGGTTGGTCTTGTGCGACTCGTGCGACACTCCATATTTGTATATAAAGAACTCTGTGTACTGCTAATATCCCCATTCCCGAGAATTTGACGGCTGTCATGCATTTCAGATTGACGGATTTTTTTCGGCAACTGTCGATTCCAATCCCATCCTGGATTCCAACTAACTGATTGCCTCAAAAGTGACCCACTTTTTTTTCACAAGTTTTGTTACCTTAACAACAAACAACAAACAAAGTTACAAC
Source organism: Tetramitus jugosus (assembly GCA_937625935.1). NCBI lineage: Eukaryota > Heterolobosea > Eutetramitea > Acrasida > Vahlkampfiidae > Tetramitus > Tetramitus jugosus. The sequence continues at coordinate 212,507 of OW569379.1, read as the reverse complement.
TTTCTTAACAACTCTATTTACTCGTGAACAACATGTCAAGCTGGGCTAGCGGATTATTCGGATGCTTTGAAGATTTTGAGACCTGCATCAAGGTGTGGTTCTGTGCGCCAATCTTCTTCTCTTTGCAAAAGTCTGAGTGGGACGGAACGCATTGCCTCATGAACTGCTTGTGCTTCAATCCTATTTCATGGAGACATCAGGTCAGAACTGTTCATGGCATTGAAGGCAACTGTGTTGCTGATGTTTTGGTTGGATACTTCTGCGGTTGCTGCTCCATGATTCAAGTCATGAGAACTATGAAGGCATCAGGTCCAATTCACAAGCAAATGAGTTAGGTTCCCTACAACTTGATGGACACTAAATAAACACATTTTTACCACGAAAGCATAACGTCTTCCGGATGCCAATGTTGAGGGACGGTTAGATTCTCGAAGAGTCGCGTGTCATATTCATTTCTCCGCTTGTCTTTTACGATTTACTGGGAATTCACCATCGGAGAATTCACGGGTAAATCGCATGTTTGACGAAACAAAGAGAGAGAATGATCTATTTTTCTTCTTCACACAAAGTTGGTTTCGTGACGAGATTCGACCCAGTTTGTTTTCCATGTTGGATCAATTGACATTCACAGCATAACAGTTGATGTTTTCGTGGAGAGACCCACAAAGGAGTGTTTTAAATGCCTCACCCCCAATAATGCAACTTCTCTTCTCCTGGAGTGGAGAAACGGGTATCAAAGGTTATCCACCAAGTAAAAATCAGAGCGATCTCACAAACGAGCTCCAGTCACAAAACAAAAAAGGTTCATTCTCCGTCAAGCATTCCTCCAATTTTAGGCAAATACACCATGCAGCGGGACAGAAAAAAAATATTCTGCAGCCAAGAGAATCCATTTCTCTCTATCAGGTGTTGTAACACTGATGAATCCACCGCCTATATTCACAACAACCAGTGCTCCCCAACTCTCGCACGCTCAATGGTGGTGGTGTGGTTCAGTCCCACAAAACAATTGCAACACGAAAGAACTACCCAAAACAACTAAAACAAGTTGTGTTCTGCTTCTTCTCTCCTTCTCTAAAGTGATCCGATCCACCACAACCACAACTCTCTACTTGACCGACCTACTAGCAGAACAATGAAGATGACCAGACGAGTGTCATTCGATGGTGTTCCCTTTATGGATCACCACAACAAAAACCACCACCATAGCAACAATAGCCGCTATGTGTCAGATCAGTATCAGAAACAACTTCACGAGAGTTTGTCAGAACATTTCCCAGGTTTTTATTCCTCTCCACCTCCATCTGTTCAAACTCCTCCATTGCCCGACACGACAAACATTACAATGCCGCTACGGACAACCAAGCGTGCGAGTGTATCTTCGATGGAGGCAGCACCAACAACGCAGCAACCACATCAGCAATTTTATAGGTCATCATGTCAACGTTATTTGAACCAGCCATTGCTCACCACCAAAATTTTATCGGATTGGTTGTTTGATCCTACGAAACCTAAGCCAACAACCACTTCTACAACGACGGTGACTACTGCTCCTTCAATTTCCATCGTCAATCCTGCTTCCATTCACTCAACTCAATCAATCAAGTCATTGGCTGATTTGCCAGGAGGAGAGTTTTATTCTCAACCGCTGCAGCAACCTGCCATCAAACAACAACAACAATTACAACAGCCATTACGGCGGAAGAGCTCAAGTCATCACATTCAAGTCAACAATTATCCCATTATTGTTACACCTGAGACTCCACCATTTTCTCAGACGGCAGTAGCACCAACACCAGTGGTAGTTCATCAAGTATTACCACAACAAGTTCAGTTGCCAATGGTGGCGCAACAACAGTTTGTGCTATCACAAGTGCATCAGCAACCACAACCACAAGTGAGCCATGATCCATATGCTCACTCATTCTCCCACTATCAAACGCTAGGTACCCCAAGGTTGACAAGTCAACCAGAAGCTCAGGTTGCTGACATACCGCCCACCTACCAGCACGCGAAAACATTTGATAAGACCAAGTCTCAAAAAGTGCCCAAGCGCAGGCAATCAGTTGCCGCCATCCCTTCGCGCCAGAAATTTGTTTTACAAGAAATTCCTCCCATGGCGCCATCTCTACTACAACAGCAGCATCAACCCCAGATGCAACAAGCCATTTTCAATGTGCAAGCAATGAGTTTGCCTGGAGCTGATCTTGCCAATTTACAGCAGCAGCAACAACATGTTGCTCACACGATGAACAATGAGAGGCGGAGCAGTAACAATGGCCTTGTCAACAACAAGGACAATACTACTTTAGTCACTACTGCTGATAATCATGTAGTAAGCACGATTCCTGTGACTGCAGAACAAGACAGTACCGGAAAGAAGAAGCAGAAGGTTGACTCCTTCTCTTCTCTCTGGATTAATGACGCTCTGTACAATAGTAACAGCAGTACGAGCAGCACTGGTTCCAACGGTTCCATTAGAAGAATCAGTGAACCAGCTCTCAGGTTTATAGTTCCAAGCAGCGATGGAGAGGAGGATACACTATCTTATCGGGCGAAGACTCTTCGGCAAAAGAGACCGTCCATCTAAACTGCAGCAACTGAAAATGTGAAAAAGCCATTTCAGTTTCTGCTTTCGTGTCTGTGGGCACATGTATATTCATAGTACAAAATATAATAACCGTATTTATTCACTCAAAGTAAAACTAGTTTCAATCAATGTTTGCTTCTGATGGATGACCCATCGTGTGCACATTGTATCTTTACTCTTTCATTCGTTGAGCATCTCGTTGTCTGAGGTGAGTTGAGCTGAGCTTTTCAGTGTTATTCCTTGCCTGGACGACCGGGATGCAAATGAGTCTTGCAGGTGGCATTCCCTCCTGTGTTCGTACCTTGTTCACTGAATCACCTCCCTTTCTCGTCTCCTCGGAGATAACAAGTGCATCTATGATTGGCTCAGTCGTTGAGGGACCATAGGGATTATTAAGTTCCTTGATTTTAAATATGGGATCATCATTAGGGTAAACTGACACACCCATGTGGACAGTTTTGAGCATATTGATCAGATTGGTTTTTCTCAGTTCGTATGACTGGATCAATTCACGATGTGTCTTGTTCTTTAGTAGTGCATCACCCGATAAACCAACAACAAACTTTGCATTGGCATCACTCAAATTCAAAATCATAGCTAAGCATGTCAGCATGAGCTGGTGTCCAATGTGCAAGCGATCAAATGTACCTCCCAGACAAACAACTCGGAACTGAGCATAACTATCCTTTGTTTCAGAGTTCGACACTGGATAGGGGTACCACTTTGACCAAAAGCTTTCTTCGTCCTCAGAATCTTTGTGCAGCTGTTGAGTTGCATCATTGTCAATAGACACTGTTTCCACTGTGCAATTGTCTACCTGTTGACACACGTGATTGAGCCATTCACTTGTTCCTTCTTGCTCTTGAGACACAACTTGCTTCTCATTGGTATCAAATTGCAGAAAAACAACTTTTGATAATTCATCATCAGCGTCAGAAGTTGTCATCTTCTTCTGCTTCGCAATACTTCTCTGGCACTCAATGTACTGGGACCAATAAAACTCTTGCAACGATTTCTGTTCGTTGGACATCTTGTTTGTCAGCCATGGCAGAGGAGGAACCGTGGAGGGTGGAGGCAATACAATCACACTGCTCATGATCATATCCGTAATCGAATGAGGATCATGAGCGGCAGTGGTGGTGACAGTCGATTGAAAGGTCGAAACATTGGACAAAATCTCAGAATAGTATTGTGCAATGTATTCGATGGACAAGTGCGAATACAATGCATATCCGCTACTGCTACCGCAGTCGTCCTTGTTAAAGTAAAAATAAATTTTTGAAGGATTGTTTTTTGTAAGGAGATCACGATGGTTGACCACGTGTTTCAATGTGGTAACGATACGATCAAAGTTTTGAGCATGGAGATGCTTGGAAGTGGGTATGGCCAGACGACTAAAGAAAAACATTGATCTGATGCTTTGTTTTGTTTGTTCGCTTGTTTGTTTGCCCGAGCTCCCAAAAGCACAACTTTGCATGCGGTGAGATTTGAACTCACGCATCCGGAGATATCCGAACTTGAGTCGGACGCCTTAGACCACTCGGCCACGCATGCTAGATATCAATTCTATTTTCACGTTTTTGGCGCCTGATTTGGCGGACATTGATTTACGTGAGCACCATTTGTTGTACTAAAAAAAAAAAAAACTGATTTGGCGGACATTGATTTGATAATTAGGTCTTTTGTGTGTCCACCAGCGTTCACTCTTCCACTGCACTGTTCAAACAGTCGCAATTATAGTGAAACGGACTTCAGTTTCCTCCAGTACCCATGGTACACACTAGAACACTTGGGGAAAAGGGTGTTCATGGAAAATGAAAGCAGTTGGTTGTATTAAAAAAGTTGTCTAGTTTTTGTAGCCCAAGAAATATCTTCCTCAATTGCGGGGAATATTTTCTTTTTTTGCAGGATGGCGGACCTACATTTCGAATGCAAAGCTTCAGGATCAAAAAACAATTGAACAATCAACTAAATCAACTACAGCCGCCAACCGAACAACACCTAAAAAACAATCCCATAATGCTACTATTCTGAAATCCAACAACAACAACAAAAATGAGTGATAACAATGATGATAACAACAACAAGAAATTCAATTTGCAACAACTCGTTCAACAAGCCCTCTCTGAATCATCGAAAAGGCACAATCGCTCAAATATGCAAAATAGTGACGATGAAGAAGAGAATGATGATATTAGTAGTGATTTTGATGACATTGATCCTGAAGATCAAGAACAATATCGAGTGCACATTCACCACACAAAGAAGAAGAGAAGGGATAGCGATGAAGAGAGTGATGATGATGATGATGACAATGACAGTGACGAACAAGAAACTGGTGCGTTTGGTAGTGTGCGGCGGCGGCGGAAAAAAAGATCACCAAAAGAACGGCGGAAAAAAAGAAACAACGACAAGAGAGCAACGGGAGAGGATGAACTGGAAGGAGAGAAAACGGAAAGAGATTGGGTGAATAAGCTATTGTGTGATTTATTAATAACGAAAGCAGAGGAAGTTGATCTGAGTCATATTTCTTTTGAAAGCTTTCCGTTGTTGCCTTCTTTGTTATTGGGAAGTGAACCTCTATCGGACAAATTGAAACACATCAAAATTCAAAGCGATGATAACGAGAGTAATGACGATGAAGAGCGATCGGATGAAGACGAGAGCGATGAAGATGTATCATTTGGGGCAAAGAGGAGAAATACGAGACCTTCCCGACAAAAGAAAATTGCAGTGACAAATAATGACGATATGGAACTACAACTGAAACAACTGAGGATTCATTATGAAACGCTGGTGTACGATACCATGAAATCGTTAAAAATGCAGTCTTGTCATTTAACCGATGTGAAACATGTTGTACTCTGTTACTGTTTGCGAAAGTTAGATCTATCTCACAATAATCTAACGCAACTACCAGATTTGTCAGCTCTCGTCAATTTAACATCATTGGATCTGTCACACAACCGATTCACGAGCACTCCTCGGTTGACAAGGCTTAAGAAATTAAAAACGCTCAACATGTCCAAGAACCAACTATTAAGTGTTGATTTGGATATGAAAAGAACGGATAGAGCTACTCCTCTGGCCCTCTGCTTATCTAGCAACGTACTAACAGATTTTCCAAGTAGTTTATTTCAGATACGGTCGCTTGCACAGCTGGACTTGTCCGGAAATTCAATACGAAAATTACCAGTCATGGACCAGTTCAAAGAGTTGTTCCTATTAAATGTTTCGGACAACAAATTGGTGTCAATATCACTGAAAGGACTCCAGAGTTTAGAAATATTGGAAGCTAGTGAGAATAGACTCCGGGCTTTAGAGCTAGAGTTTGACGAGGTACCAGATTTGCATACGTTGCGTTTGGCTATGAATGATATAACATTCGTTCCTGAAAACCTGGGCAAATGTTTGTCATCACTCGAAGTAATAGACTTATCAGACAACAAGTTGAGAGAACTTCCACTCTCCTTTTCGATCTACAATATGTCGTCACTCAAGGAAGTGAATCTGCAATCTAATCAGCTCAAGTATATCCCTATCAATTTCATGAGTACGAAGAAGAAGTTAAAATTGCAAAGCTTGAATGTGTCAGAAAATGATCTCGAATGGCTTCACATATCCATTGTCGAATACTTTGCAAAGAATCCAAGCAAGAAGCTCCTGTCTCGCAACAACAAGAAATTTTTACGAATTATGAAGACTGAACCAGATTATAGTGATAGGTATCTCGCTGTCAATGCAAGTTCAATAGAGCTGAACTCAGAAGGACTGTGTGAGTGCGTCAATTGTGGAAACAAGTTACGACCGCCAATTACTCCTCATGTATTAGTAGATCTAAAATCTGATACTCGAAAACAATTTCCTGACATACCTGTAGGTCTCGTTTTCTGTTGCCAACAGTGTGTAAAGCAGTATGTGAGTGAAGACACTTATAGTAAGAATGATAATGAATCTGACCATGACAGCGATCATGATGAAGATGACGAGGAAGACGATCATATTGATCTCCGACCAAAGAGAATGTATAATGTCCAGATGGCTGCGCAAGCTGTCCGATCACCTAGTACTCCCCTAAGCTCTCAGAGTACTGAAACACCCAAATCAAACAAGAGTCAGTCACCACCGGACGTGAAACCCACTACTCTGTTCGATACCGCTTCTTCCTATCGGCCTGCATCCCAACCAATCAAAAAATCATCCGATCCCTACTACTGTGAGTATTGTGATATGACCATGAATAGCATGACAACATTTGAGACGCATAAACTCGGTAGAAACCATCTAAAGAAAGTTTATGAAGTTGAAGGAGCCAAATCTACTCATGATCTAGGGAGTTCGAATGACTACTATTGTTCTATATGTGATGTTAAGTGCACCGGTCGTGAGAATTATCTAGAGCACATATCTGGTAAGATTCACCTTCAAAAAGAGTGTCGAAAAAAATTAGAAGAACAAGCAAACAGCAGTGGCCAACCCAATACTACAAATATCTATTATTGCGATCTTTGTAGTGTTGACTGCTCTGGTCCTGAAGCGCTCGCAAAACACAACGAAGGAAAGAAGCACCAGAGGATGCTTGACCGTAAGCAATTTGAGGAGAATCGAAGACAGAACGCTCAGTCACAATTTAGCATGTTTTCCACTCCTGACTTTAACTGGCTTGGCAAAACTGTAAAACCTGAATCAGCAGTGCCCCCATCGAATCAAACACCTGCCAAAGGTATCGGAATTTTCAAAGAAGATCTCAGTATGGATGATCTTCTTCCTGATCACTCGTTCTCTGATTCGGGTACCTCAGATCATTATCTTGGACCATTTTATTGTGAAATCTGTCAGTTACATTGTACAGGCAAAGACGCCTATGACCAGCACATACAAGGAAAAAAGCACGAAAGAAAAGTCGCAGACAGGAATGCAAAGTTACTTGCTCACTCTACGCATACTAACCCTAAGGATCTTATTCAAATTACTCGTCCAACAGGGGACATTAACGATTTTGATTGGTCACGATGTATTCAAATCGTTGAGCACATGTACGAGAAGATGTTTCAATCAAAACCAAACTTTTTGGACTCTGCGAGTGGACCTCCACATCGTCCCATCTTTACATCACGTATTGAAATCCCAGATACACGCATGATATTTTCTGGCACTGGTGCTACAAAATTGGATGCCCGAAGAGAAGCTTCAAAGCGAGTTATTGAAGAGTATATGAAAGGAAATAGAATCTATTCGATTGTTCCCGCCAGATTATTATTTACCAAACAGAACGGTGGGTAAGAACGTACAAACGGACGTATATTGTTTGTTGTAATTAACCCGCTTGTACTCAGTTTATCCTATTTAAGATGATTGTCAGTGGCATGAATTCTGTCATACGACTGACAATCATCTTAAATGAACCATCAGGTAAACTGAGTACAAGCGGGTTGAATACATGACTTATACATTTGTTTGTAAGAACTTAATAATGTGGTGGGAATGTTTGAATCGGACTACATTTACATTTATTTGCTTTTCAATTCCTCGTCTATCCTTTGGACTTCGGGAAGTCTCTTCGTCTTCCTATAGTAAAGTAGCGCAATCTGCTTGAAGAAATTTGTCATATCCACAACATCCTTGCACTTGAAGTCCACCCGGTCTATTGTCATTTTCAACTTGCGTTTGGTTAGAACAGCTTTGTCAAACTGTAGTGAAACTGCGTGGGGAGTTTTGCTCATCCTCTTCAATACGAGACACTCCAGAGGATACACGAGATCAATCTTTGAATTCTTCAAATTCTCTTCTCCCATGACCATTTTGATCATGTACATCTTCTCATTGGAGAAAATTAACAAGCGAAAGGGATTCTTGAGCTTCTTCTTCGATTTTTGGACCCAACAGTGGAATTGATAAACCTCTGGTGCAGGAATGATTTGTTTCTCTAAGAATCTCTGGTAGTACTCCTGCATCAACCTATCAATCAACGAAACCCATTCGTCCCTGTCTTCTCTATCCTCACATTCATATGTACGAGAGAATAAATTACTGTCCTGATTTGAACCATTTCTATTCTTCTTCTCATCATAAAACCACAGAGTAAACATATTGTTGAAGCGCAGAGAGGCTTCTATACTATGAATAGACATGTATGAAAGCCTCCAACCAACAGAACATCTCTTTCTGGCTGTTATTCCGCTATATCCTTGCATGACACTTGCATTGATTCTCAGATTCCCACTGCCTCTCATCACTGGTTGCACATGAGGAGTTGCCATTGATAGAGTTCTTCTCCTGGCAGCAAAGGTGTCTCCAAATGAACCATTACCAGCTCCATAATCATCCATAACCACAGTTTGGTTGTTCAGTTTTGTAGGATGATCATTCTCATGTTTGATCTTCCTTAAATTGTTGGGCATTTTGACATTGATAATACACTCTTTGCAAAACAAGAGTACGGCTTCACAAGATTGAACTCCTTCTCTCATCTCATCTTTCACTTTTATAAATTGTCCGCTGGTCACATACGTATCACGACCCTCCAAAAGATCAAGTGTCGGGTCAAGGGGTTGACCTTCTCTCGAGTAGTTCAACCTCGGTTCCTTGTTATGAATCAACTGATCGAATGAAGGATCTCTATCATCTATTGCTTCTACATCTTGCAGAGCAACGGAGGGAGTATCAAACTTTCTCATCCTTGGGGAGTGTGTCCCTACCTCCACAGGAGAGCTCTCCTGAAATATTGAAACTGTAGGGGTTTGAGTACTATTAGTGGGAGAGCTACCTCCACTGCTGGACTCCTTGTGTGCAATCTTCCTGAACAACCTCATTCAACCTGTTTGCTGCCTTACTGAATTACAGAAAATTATTTTGTCCGCCAAAAAATTGTAATACCTACCTCCCATGATGGTTGATTTTCTATGGCCCTTTTCTGCCGCATGGAACGTTTTTGGTGTCGACGATATCATCTTGGGCCATTTCACCATCGCGGAGACCACTATCGGTTTGCACGACCCATGTATATTTTTTTTAGCAACAAAAAGTGCAAAGCGTTCTTGTTCTTGAAGAACCCACAAATCTCACATCACAGCAACAACGTCACAACCGCATTTAAAAACACAACATCACTCTACAACAACCACTCGATTCAACTCCCATTTTTCTCTCTTTCCTCTCACTACACTTTTGATCATCCATAACCGCCACCACACAACTCTTCAAAGCTCACCCAATCTCAACAATTTTGAACATTTTATTGGAAGTGAATCTTATTACCAACTATTGAAGAGCTCCACTTCTCCTTGATACTTTCCCTCACGTGCAACAATTCCACATTACTACTATCCACAATCTCAAGCTTGAAAAACAAGAGTGCTGAGATCGAACACAAAATTTGTATCCAATATTTTTCTCTCTTTTGAAGTTTAAACTGAAAATATTTGCTACAAACCGCTAGTGTGATTCATCCGATTTTGTGCGCACTTACTACTACTAGTTTATTCCATTTTTAAGCACTTTACTGAGAGAAGAAGCGCCAACACCTTCCACCTTTCTACCTTTTAACCACCTACCTCCAAACAAACAAACATATTGTCAAATTCACTCATTCAACTACTTTCTATTGATCACCCAAAATGGACTCACAATATGCTGAAAAACTACGAAAGTCTCCCAAATCTCCACTGAGGCTCTATAAGCGATCACCTCAAAACCGAAACAAGCAACAACCACAACAACAATCACAACACACGATACAAAACAATGACATCTCTTCAGACAATTTGTTCAACATGTTTCTACATTCTCCCCACTTGGAGTTCCAATCATTGGATCATCTCACTCACAAGGAACAAAATCATCATCTGCATTTCAATGTAGGTTCAAGTAATAATGGTGATGGTAGTAGTAGTAGTAGTAGTGGAGGAGGAGGAGGAGAGCAGCAGTCTCACTTTGATCTCTCCTCCCAGCGATTACTGCCCACAAAGTCATCACTATCAGATTTTTCAACAACAGCAACAACAACAACGAGTATTGGTGGCACCTCAAATGTTGACAACAGCAACAACAGTAGCCATGGCACTACTTCCACTTCTCCCTCCTCTCTCCTGGTTCATCCGTCATCGCATTTGAGACCTCCAAAAACTCCACCATCATCATCAAAGAAGCACGCACGCTCAAGCTCTTCCGAGATATCCTGTAGATACATACCCAATCGCGAGTCATCCGACTTGGAACATGGTTTCCATTCTCCAATGCCCTCCAAGAGATCAACCAACAGCGTATTCCTCCAATCGTACAACTCTCTTCACCAAACCGGAAAACGAATCTCTCCCATGATTACATATCCATCCTCATCGTCAATGAGCTTTGATACCTCATGGATTAGGAATGGAATTCGACGGACGTCAAGACCTCGCAGTCGAAGAATCAGGAGATTTAGACAGTACAATCAATATAGAGATGCAAGCCGTTCGTACGATGATGTCTCTGAATCCACTCTGCCCGATGTGTCATCTGTGAATAATGATAGAACAGCTGACATTAGTCGTTATTCTACTTCTCTCTCCACATCCATGCTATCTTCATCCTCCTCCTCCTCCTCTTCCTCATCCAACTCCTCGATATCCTTCTCATCCTCCTCAAACAGTTCCATTTTCATGAACGAGTACATGTCGCCCATTTTTCTCCCCAACAGAGAAGGCCCACCAGAGGATGGGAATGCATCTCTATCTACTACCAATCACTCTTTCTCTGTGAGTGAAGATGGTAATCATGAGGAACAGTTCGGTCGTGAGGCAGAAGAAGATGAAGATGGTTATGATGAAGGTAGCGAATCAGAAGGTGATGAAGAAACAAGAGAAGATCAAGAAACTGATGAAGATCATGAATCGTTTACTGTTGGAATCGGAGGAGACTCAAATTTGTATGAAGAGTTATTGAGACGAGAATTGTTGCCCACGCAGTCAGAAAAGAGCGGAATTTTTCGTTATGAATCCTCTCCCAATGGTTCCTCGCACAGACATACTTTTAGTGATGCGATACATGCTAGTCCCATGATTTCTCTAAGGTCGAATACCTTGTTCCCTCGGCCTCAACCACAACGCAAGATTGCCACAAAGCCATACAAGATATTGGATGCACCTGGCCTATCTGATGACTATTACCTGAACCTTGTGGACTGGGGAACAACGAACATGGTCGCTGTCGGACTGCAAAATATCGTATACTTGTGGAATGCGTCCACTGGTGCAGTCACCAAGCTCTGCAACGACACCAACAATCTAAATGGTGGTGACTCCATCACATCCGTCTCATGGATAGGAACTGGTAATCAGCTTGCAGTTGGTGATGACCGGGGCCTAGTGCACATCTGGGACGTGAACACTGCAACGAAGATTCGAAGTCTCACTGGTCACTCACAACGCGTTGCATGCATTAGCTGGAACGGCACTGCCACACTGAGTAGTGGTAGCAGAGACAAGCACATTATCCACCATGATGTCCGAGCCAATGATTCACACATTGCCAAACTGCTGTCCCACACACAAGAGGTGTGCGGTCTCAAGTGGTCCCCAGATGGAAAGGAACTAGCAAGTGGAGGCAACGACAATTTGCTCAATGTATGGCAGCCAACACACTCCAGCTCAGCTCCTGTGATTCAATTCACTCAGCACATGGCTGCAGTCAAAGCGATTGCGTGGTCACCTCATCAGCATGGTTTGCTTGTGAGTGGTGGAGGAACCAATGACAAGTGCATACGGTTCTGGAACACCGTGTCTCAAACTCCACTCTCCTTTGTAAATACTGGATCGCAAGTGTGCAACTTGATGTGGAGTGAGAACGTGAATGAGATTGTATCAACACACGGTTTCTCTCTCAATCAAATCTACGTGTGGAAGTATCCAACAATGACTCCTATTGCAACACTGACTGGTCACTCAACAAGAGTGCTCTACTTGGCTGCTTCACCAGATGGACAAAATATTGTCACTGGAGCAGGAGATGAGACATTGCAGCTATGGAACATTTTTCCACCTACTCGGAACAGAACGAGATCATCACCACTGACCATGGACATTCGATAGATTGCCTGACTACGACTGATATGGGAAAAAAATCATCAACAATCTCCTCAATTTGATTGAGATAAACCACGAGAGAATGGTGTCTCTTTGTGCTCTCTCTCTCCAGATGGAGGGACATCCTTGGGAAGCGAGTAATCACCTTGTTTTTGGGTGGTAGAGAAACTGACATGGATGATGGGCTAGCCAATGAGAACCAAGATCTTGGATCGTTCACTTGTTGAAAAAAAGTATGACAAGAGTTGTTAGCACACTGTCTGACATCTTGTAAATAATAAAAAAATGAATTACACCAAAAACAGTGAAAGACTTACCTGTTTGGGCAAAAAAAAAGCGAGACAATTGTGGTGTCCAAAGCACTACACAGTTTTCTGAATGGAAGGCATCACGGCCCTTTATTCAATCGAGTCATCTATGACCAGAAGGCAAATGAGAGTGAGAGTCTTGTTTTTTTAATTGGTGTTTGGAAATTTTCTGCTTTTCGGGTGTGTGGGTTGTCCAGGTTACTCCTCCAACACCCGCGAGCTGCTTCTACGATTTATCTCACGAAATTCTCTTTCCGATGGGTTGTATCCGCAGTCAATACCAAAATTAACCTGATTTTTTCTAACAAACTCCGATCCTGCAACAAAAACAGCGCCTTCATCCTTTTCTTCTTGGAAAAAGCAGCCTCTTTGAACAATCAAAATCACAATCGAACTACTTTTTTTCTTGGACCACCAACTCGCTCACACGCACACCGACGAATCACACAACAAAAAACGACTCTGCCTATCCGACAACCGCACACACAGTCCACATTGACCACCACCACACCAATCAAACAAACAACATCAACCAACAATCACCAAAACAAAAAGCTAAAGTTTTAGTTTCACTCCTTTAAGCAGCTGCCTGTCACAATCAACATCGTACCAACTCTATGTCCATATTATTAGCCCACCAATCGCTCTAGCACCACCACTACCACCCACACACACAAAACCAACCATACTTTGTACATACGCCACCTCCCCCCACTAAGCTTGGTGCTCTCATTACACAACAAAAAAAAAATTACTCAAAAAAACAACTAAAAAAATAATTCATCATTGCAACAACAGCAACATCAATAATTATACTCTTATAATAATAACAATACCAACAATAAAAAACATATAATGATTATTGGAAATGAGGGACAAGGTGACTATAGTATCACACCGAATTACACTGCGCAAAACAGTCATTCGGTGATTTCTCATCACAAGCATCATCATGCTGTGATGGTGAACAATGGTATCTGTGATCATCCATCGACCACTACTACCAATAATCATGACGACCATCATCATCAAGATCAACAACAACACGTCCAAGCAAAGAACGGAGGAGAAGTCGAAATGGAGGAAAATCAACAATCTCAACAGCACAAACAAAAAAGAAGAAGAAGAGGAGCCAAGAAAAAGAATCACTCTGCTTCAAAATCAATTGAAATTGATTCGAATACGCATGAATCTGCCTCATCATCCAAAAATCACGATGATTCAAATATACACAATATTCATCACATTAATAATAACAATAATAATACTCAGACTCATAATGGTGAGAATCATGATCAAAATACCATGATTCATGAAAAACCACAAGCATCTTCTGAAGAAGAAGCACATGAAATGCACATGCATGACAATGAAGCACATGAGCAAGAAGTGGACCAACTTGATGATAGTGACGATGAAGATGAAGATGACACAAAGAGTTGTCAATCATCGAATGCAGGTGACAATTATGGCGATGTTCGATTGAACGAGATTTGTATTCTGCATGTGAATGCAGCAAAGTACAATCGAAAATTTCTTCAAAAATATTTCATGAAAAACTTTGGTCGTGTGATCAAAGCCAATCTGTACATGGAAGACAGCACAAAGGCATCTGTTGTGATTCGATTTGAAGATGCAAGTGTGGCACAATCATTGGTCGACTCAAAAGAGATTTGTTTTGCTCCATTGGAGAAGAATCCAATCTTTCACAAGATTAAGCACACAAAGATTGTCAAGAAGGCACAAACCAAGAAGAAGAAGAGAAGAAAGACTAATAAGAGTCATGCGCAACCCACATTGTCATCGATTGATGCGTTGTGTGACAAGGAGACAATCCAACAACCATTACAGTCTCTACAACAACAGCTACTACAGCTTCAAGAAAGAGGAGAGGAAGGAGAGATTGTGGTTCAACATTATCATCATTCGCAAGTGCATGTGGAGAATCAGGAGCGTGTCGATGGTACGGGTGTACCTCTTCTCTTGAATATGATGCAAACTGGTGACGACAGTGTCATTGATCATTACATTAGTGAAGGTGTAATTTGTTCCGAAGAGACAAGTTCAATTGTGGATGATTGTAGCTCCATTGTATCAAATACGAGTTGTGAGCCAGTAACTGCTGGTGATCCAATTGACATTAAGAAGAAGAAGAGAAAAAAGACAAAGAAGAGTAGTCGAGATACGAGCACATGGAAGAGTGTAATGATCAATATTTCAAAACACAGAAGAACGATATTGTCCTTTGCGTTTTCATATCATCCAGATCAACACGAAAAAATGGCTTATGATTTATCGCAGATTTTATATGGAGGAGAAGCGGAGATGGAAGTGAGCGACAGTGAATCATCGATTCACATGTTATCAAACAAGATTGGAGAGGCGAACCATAGTGTGTTATACGAGGAGTTTACAATCTTTAATTTTCTTTTGTTCATGAATGTAATGTCGAATCCCGAGTTGACCTATGTGATACTGCAAGAGTGCGAGAGACTAAAGTCGCAGATTGAGCAAACATGTAAACTGCCCACGATTAGCAGTCCCCAGAAGATTTCACTCATTACTCGATCACAGACCTCCTATGCTAGATTTTTGAATACGAGTCAATACTGCTTAAAGTACGAGCTTGAGAATTTGATGAAGGATATTTTACCGACCAAACAGGAGAAGTACCATAATCAAAACTTTATTAAAACGATTGAAAAGGCATGTGGTCAAGTGTTTTCTGGCATCTATCACAAGATTAGTCCATATGGATCATCTGCGAATGGTTTTAGTATGAGAGGCAGTGATATTGATTTGGCTTTGAACTTTGATGAGTCATCCCAAGTTGGTGACGCATCTACTGTACTGTCCAAATTGAAAAAGAAGTTGTTGTCCGATGGGATTCATGGTGCAAAGGTGATTGGTCAAAGACTTCCAATCCTGAAGATTCATCACTTCAATGTGGAGTGCGACATTTGTGTCAATAATTATTTTGCTGTTGTCAATACGCAATTTCTGCTCACTTTCTCAAAATTGGATAAGATGTTGAAAGAGGTTGTGCATATGATCAAGTATTGGGCAAAGAACGTAGGGATCAACGAATCGGCGTATGGAACCCTCAGTTCCTACTCCTATGTATTGATGGTTATATTTTACTTTCAGAATATTGGTAGACTTCCATCCTTGCATAAATTGCTCGATCACCCATATGTTGTTGGCTCGGATATTGCAAATCAAGAGTTAGTTCTGGGTAATGATTGCAGATATGTTTCAAATGTTGCGACTGTGAAAAGAATTATGAATAGTGAGATGGTTCGTAACAACTCAACAGGAACCGATCTCGTGATCGGATTTTTCTCCTTTTACAAGCAGTTTGACTTTAACAAACATACAATCTGCTTGAAAAGTGGAACTCCTATTGAGAAGAAAACATGGTCCAAAGATATTCTAATTTCAATCATTGATCCGTTTGAGTATCAGAGGGATTTAGGTTGTGTCATCGCTTCTCGAAGGAAAGCAGAAAATATAATCGGTGAAATATCCGAGGCAGCCAACATACTATCTTCAGGTGGTATTATGCAAGATGTGATTGAAGCTAGTATTGCAAGACAGTTTGCCTTTGCAGCAAAGCAGTTGGATAAGAGTGGGACATTTAGGAGATATCCCTCGCCACAAGTGCTTGAAAAGTTAAAAAATAACAAAAACTTTGCTGCTGGCGTGCTGAGTATTGAGAGTCTGGATCCTGTGAGAGCCTTTGTCAAGTTGGATACAACTGGTGATGTGATAGCCATTAGTACGATTGGAGCATTGAACCGAGCGTTGCACACTGATTATGTCTTCATCAAAAAGAATACTGCCACTCATGGACAAATCGTAACGATTCTGAAAAAGAATTCTCCAAAGGTGTTTGCATGTGTTGCTGAGGTGCATCCTGATTATGTGTGGATGAAACCAATTGATTCCCGATTTCCAAAGATGATCACCACAACTCTATTTTTTGCAAAGACCATCAACTGTAAGCACAAGCAGGCATTGAAGTATAATGGATTTGTTTTTGCTTGCCAGATGGATTCTTGGAAAGACAATGAACGATATCCACAAATCCATTCCTTAGAGGTGTTGGGTTGTGCATTAGATCCACTAACTGCAAATCGGTTCATGGTATTCAATGAATCCCAGTACATGTCCTCAGATAAATCGATCACACAGAGTGCAAAGATGTCACGAGAGCAGTACACTGAGCAGAGGAGACCTAAGTCTATTAACAGCACACACAGGCCTATTTTCTCTATTTGCAGCAGTGATAGTAGCACCATTGCATTTTCTGCTGAGGATCGCGCAGAAAGTATTCATATCTATGTTTATTTGCCTGATATTTATTCGTATTGCAGCAATATCGATCCCAACAGGCTTTTTGCAGTGAATCTTGGTCATTCTGTGCTATCGATTGTGGATCCAAAGTTAGCTTCACTGTGCAACTTTGAAACTGGACAGGAGAGAAATGCGATTTGTGTCTCATGGCAAATTGACAAGAATACGTTGAATGTGTCTAATAGTCAAGTGTTTTTCACTTACATTAGATCATCATGTAGTCTCCGAATGGGCCAATTACAAAAGATTTTAAATGGACAATCATGTGCCGAACATGCTCATTTCGAAGGAATGATCCATACGATGCGCCAAGTTGTCCGCTCTTATATTTCATTGACTCAACCTTTGAGCCAGTTCCGCTTTGTTTTCAGCTCCTTCACTGGCATTCCACTAGATATTGAGAATTGCAGAGATGCTCAAGAAATGGTTCGCATGTACGAACTGGCTACGAGCCGAGTTCTGCTTGGTTGCTTAGATGGGTTTTCCAAGAAGAAATACTTCGGTTCTGGTGCAAACTTCAATTCCAACAACGAGCAACTAGAGTTGATATCTTCGCAACTGAAGCATTTGTCCTGCGTGTATCCCAATCTGCCTATCCACCATCGACTGTTATCCCAAATAGGTTCATTGGAAGATGGGCCTCGAAAACAATGCGCAGAGTACCGGGCTAATCAAGGTTTCTCATCTCAAATGCAGTGGAGGTTCTCAAACGTTGCTCAATCATTGCAATTCGAGTTCACCAATCCATCTTTATCATTCCCTCATCTATATGCGCATAAATTACTCGAGTCCTTTTGTCTAAATGGTCCTGAGAAAGAGTGGACGGTTGAGCGAGGAGACATCGATAGCAAGTTGGATGAGTTGAATCAATGGCTGCCTGAGACACTCAGAATAGAGCAACAGGCATACTACCATAATCTTAGTTCATTTTTGCTGCATCACTCAAAGTTGGAGCACAGAACAGTGAACGCAGTAGTGATTGATGGGGTTGTGTCTCCTATGATGGAATTGGCGCTGTTCCTTCCTCGATATGGTATTGAGGTCAAGTGTCACCTTACTCGATTGCAACCATGCCCAAGCTCTATTGAGCTCGATGAACATGAACGAACAACAAAACTTAACTATTTTGCTGATACGAGTAGCGACGAGGAACTAGGGTGTGACGCCCTTGGATTTGGAAGAAATGAGGATGTTTCTGTTGAATTGAAACCATTTTCGGTCATTAAGGTTGAACTTACTGTTGATATGCGCTATTATCCTCAGGAGCTATTTGTGCGTAAAATCTCTTGTGATGATGATGATACGTAGTATTTATTAGCTTCTATTCATTGATAACTCCATTATCTCATGGATAGAAGTTCCAAATAGCTATTGAACAGTCCTTGCTCGTTGATATTATCTGCTTTTCATCGGGACTCCAAGCCACAGATAATACAGACGAGGAGTGACAGGAACCTTGAGCAATTATAGTACCTGCTTTTAGATTCCAAATCTTAACTATTTCGTCGTCACAACCCACGGCTAAATACTTTCCACTAGGTGATACTGCAATGCACAATAGCTGTGCCTTGTCAGGATCGTTCAAAACTTGCACGGGATCTGGATAGTCAATATCCCAGAACATTATTTTACCATCGAGTCCGCAAGTAACGAGCTCATTTTCGCTGTCGTATCTTTGAGACATGCCTGCGAAACCTAATGATGAACTTCCCTAAACAAGCTTGTTGGTTACTTGTAATATATTAAAAGCACAAAATTCAAAAGCTAACCAACATACCGGCAGAGCATGGAATGCAATTCTTCTGTTCGTTTTCAGGTCTATGGTTAGTACAGTTTTGTCCATGCTACAAGAGTGGAGAAGATGTGGTGAGTCTAGGTCAATGAGGACTTGCGATACAGCCTTGTGATGATCTGAAAATTGTCCCAACATTTCTTGGGTAGTAGTGCTCCAGACTCTAATGGCTCCATCTGATCCACCGGAACAAACGTATTTCTCATTGCAATCTACGGTGGTCACCTTTCCTCGGTGAGCACTTATCTCCCACTTAAGTTGTTTCGTTTTTACATTGTGGCACCTGACGAAACCGTCTTCCCATCCCGAAACGATATGAGTTCCTAAGAAGATGCAACATGAAACTCTTCCACAAAAGGATAAATTCGTTTTCGTTGAGTAATCTGACAGGTCCCAGACGCGCATTGTACCATCTTCTGATGCACTACAGAAATATTCCGAGTTCTCTCCATCGAAACACGCTGCGACTACGGCTCTGGTGTGGCTCTCCTCGAGCAATGATGCTCTAAAGTCGTTTACATTGACAAGATAGATCGCTCCATTATCAGTTCCTGCTAACAGGAGTGTACAATCGTTTGAGAGTGAGAGGGAAGTAACTGCTCCTGGTACCCGAGTTTCTTGCACTAAATCCCACTTCGTGTCGCTCCCTCTTAGCTTTTTGATAGTTCCATCCCCAGACCCAACAAAGAGATCAGATCCATGCGGACATATTGCCTGTACTCCATTTGATGATACTTGTTCCAATGTTCGGAAAATGGCATTCTTGATACTGAATACAATGATCTCTCCTGTTTTTGTTCCTGCAAAACAGAAATCTCCACGTTCGTCAATGGCACCTTCCAGATATGTTCTATTAAATCCAGCAATTCTCCCTGGGAGAGCACAAATTTCGCTAGTCAAGGTAAATTGCATTGTCTTAATATCAAATTTCCATTTGCACACCCTTGCTTGATTTTCTGTGGCGGCAACAAGTGTGTACTCAGGACGTCTCGGGTTAAAGTCTGAGCTCGGAGGAGCACTCTTCACAAACTGAACTGGTTTCTCGAACCGTAATCCTCCAGATAACTTTCCATTCTCCATATCCCATACGCACAATCCTGACTCTCCCGTAGTCAGCAAGAATCGATCATCGTGAGTAAAACAAAGCGAATAAACTATGTTGACATGACCTTCCAGTTCGAAGTCGGCCTTTTTGGACTTTAAGTTCCACACAACCACTGTTGCTATCTTGCCCTTTCGTTTCGAGGTAGCCAGTTGCGCAGTGGCTGCGAACCTACCTGATGGAGAAACACAAAGGAATGTGATCTCTTCATCGTGAGCCTTGAGAAAAGATTGGTTATGTGGATCGGCCATATCACCTATAACCAGAACAGCACCAATAGGATAAATCATAAAGTTCTTGTTCTGGGGATGAAATAGTAGGGTGTGGGTGTTCCTTCCTGTGAAACCAATAGCATGCTCTAATTCTAAAGAGGAGCTCTGCATTTCCTTAAAGCTTTCGTGTTTTCTGCTGTTTCACTTTTCAGCTGTAAGAACAGAAAGGGCGGGAAACGAGGACGGACAATACTCGGCCGCCTTTTACAGAGTTTTGATCATATGATTACCAGGAATCCCACAACAACAACTCTCGATGGAGATGATTGAAGAACATTCTTTTATGAGTGACAATGATTCTCAGAGACGAGACCTGAATAGTGGTTCATCAGCGATGTATAGGAAGATACCAGCCCATAAAAGGAATCAGGCTGACTCAGAGATTCAAACAGAGAGTAACCCCTCGGGCAGTTTCATTGACCACAAGTATGAGTTCTCTGAGTGGAAATTGAGACAGAGAGCATTAAACATTGCTGACTTGAGGAATAAAGCGACACATTCTTCTCAAACTGAGAAGAGTCATTTCAGAAGGGAGAGTGAAACCCAAATGTATTTGCCTAAGGTTCAAGGAACTCAAACCACAAGGGATAACGGCCAGAATCCTATCAAAAAGTTACGGTACATTAAAGGATTGAGAGGAGATCCGAGTAGTCAAATGTCAATTGTAAATATGGAGTTAGAGATCGATGGATCAAAAAACAATAAATAAGAAGTTTTAATATCTAGTTAGTTGCTTGTTACTCCTGACCGACAGAACTGTTCTTGTCAAGTAACCAATTTCTATGGTTGCTGTTGGGAGAGTATGAGAACTTTTTTGTCTTCTGGGCAGACACTGGCTTGTAACTGAGTTGGGGAGAGTTCTTTACTCTGTTCGAGTTTAGAATAAGGGATTGATCAGAAGCAGGAACGTAGGCGAACATTTGCTTCTTCTTTTCAGGCGTACTTCCATCCTGTGATATGTTAAGTTGTAAGATTCGGTTCTGATCTACAAAATTAATATTTAGATTTAACGTTCTGGACTGTCCTGACCGAGGAGTTATGCACTCTTGCGTTGAATCTTGATCACTTGAATCGAGCATACTCTCCTTCTTTCTTATCAGGTTTTGTCGAGCCAACTTTGCTCTGTAGGCCAGCTTCCGTTTCATCTTTGACATCATCACAAACCTATCGATCATTTTTAGTTGTTCTCCCTTCGAGATAGCTCTCTTGATTTCATCTTCGGTCACATTCACTTGAAGTGGACATTTCTTATCAAATCGATATTGACCATTATTCGTCACCCATTTGTGTGCCTTGATATCAGCAATTGTTGCACGTGTATCAGGATTCTTGTCCAAAATTTTTTGAAGTAGGTCAACTGCTAGAGGATTAGCATCTTTGGGATATTGGGGAGTATCATGAATGATTGAGTTGTATACTCCCAAAATACCTGATCCAGTAAATGGAACACGACCAAAGAGCATTGCATAGAGGGTCACACCACATGCCCATATATCAGAAGGCTTTCCCTTGTAAGAGCCAACCATACACGCTTCCGGTGGTAAAAACGCTGGAGTACCAGCTGATGTATATAAAATGTCATC
This sequence comes from Tetramitus jugosus, assembly GCA_937625935.1. Lineage (NCBI taxonomy): Eukaryota > Heterolobosea > Eutetramitea > Acrasida > Vahlkampfiidae > Tetramitus > Tetramitus jugosus. The sequence goes on along the minus strand of OW569379.1, from coordinate 190,443 downwards.
GTCATTCTCTAGCATGTGACTGACACCAAAATCAGTCAACTTAAGAGTATCTGTGTTGTCTATCAACAAATTTTCAGGTTTGATATCCCTGTGGATGATTCTATTGTCGTGCAGATATTCTAATCCAGTAATCAACTCCCGAAAGTATTTCCTTGCCGTATCTTCGTCAAATGGAGGACAATCCAACTTATCTCTTCCATTCATTCGCAAAACGGGACCCTGTTCAATGTATTCAAAAATAATAAATAACTTTTCGTTCTTGGGATCGTCAATAACTTCGAACAGCTTCACAACGTTTGGATGCTCGGCTTTCTTAAGGATAGCTACTTCTTTCAGAATATCACCGATTCCGTCAACCTTTTTTGGTCTTCCTTGTTTGTCCTTCTTTACTCGGTTGAGAAGTGATCGATTAATTATTTTGATGGCATACAGTTGCCCAGATATCTTATTTCTACACAATTTTACTTTTCCAAACGTTCCTCTTCCCAACCTCTTGAGAAGAACATATTCATTAATGCTCTTCGTACCATCACCATCTACTCCGGTCCGAACAGTCGAAGTCCAAGAAACATTATTGGCAGAGTTGAAGGAGCTATCACTAGTGAACTCATAATCAGAAGCGCTCGGATAATCATAAGCAGAGATTATCTGTGAGGAATCCGACGGTACTAATGATCCAACGGACCCAACGGATGAGTAACTAACTTTTCTTTCTTTCAGTGGTAGAACATCGGAATCTACCAATGAGGGTTCAACCCTCTGACCATGATTGTCTGGCTTAATGAGAGTATTATTCTTGCCAGCTTCTGATTTCGTATTGTTGGAATGGATTGCTAAACTTACATGGCTTAGATTTTCAGAGGTCTCAATGGTTATGGATTGTCTTTGGAGAGTTATTGAATCGGGAGAGTTCTTAAGATTTTTGGACGTTCGATTGTCGATTGACTCTCTATTGTATCTGTCCCTCTGTGAAGATCTTCTCGTGAAGTTTCCTGAGTTTCTGAGACTTTGATTGACAACTGGTTTGGCATAGTAATCCTCGCTATCCATCTTACGAATTGAAAATGTTCCAGAATCAGTTCGTATGACACTCATTCTATTAAATGCTATCTTCTTCTTTGAAACTTGGTTGCTCTCATGATCTTGATCAGCAGGTGCCTCCGATTCCGAATTTGACATTCGATCAACCGCAGCTTTGCTCATTCTTAACGAGGACTTTCGCGAGAAGCGAGACATACTTGAATTGTTATTGAATCGACTTCTCAGTGGAATTTCAGAGTGAGTGGATAGTTTCACGAAATCGTCATCAACCAATAGTTTTTCTGGTTCTTCTGAGTACCTTCCGACCATATTTTCGAATAATTTTAAATCGATGTCTGTTTGAATCGATTGATCAACGAACTGTCTTATCAGAGACTCACCTCGTGGTGTCTTTCTGGGAGATGTCATAATTCCTATTTCGATAGATTCCTGGGCTTGTGTGGAAACATTATTCTTTTGTACAGACTCAGTAGCCACCTTTACCCGCTTCGTTTGATACACGCTGCTTCTCTTTTTCAACTGAGGATAGTTGTAGAAATCGGGAGTAGTGTTTTCTGTTCCTTCATCGTATGTAACATCATTCGAGGCTCCAGGACGGATTCTCGAGCTTCCATTACCCATAGTGATGATACTGTAGAGCTGTAGTTCAGTTTTCCAAGGTCGATATCAAAGAGAAACAGACTTGCTGGTTTGTTCGCGAATCGGGGATTCGTTATGTAATGTGCCGCCAACACTTCTGTAAATCAATAATTGGCACAGAACTGGTGACCAGTACTTTGTACCTTCTTTGAACACTTGCCAAAAAGAGAATGCGTGCGATTCCGCATCGCTATCAATGTTCGCCAATTACCTTGAACTCAGGAATTAATCTTTCTTTGATTTTTTGAAGTACTTGTCCAGAGTATTTGAAGGAGGAGCGTTTCTTTTTTTTTTGGTAGTAGCTCCTTTGGGTTTCTTAGTGCTTGTCACACTTCTTTTTGCAGGCGAACTGGTGCTTGCACTTGCTCTGCTACTACTCGCTTCATTGTTGAAATGGTTGTTGACATGTATTGTAGCCAAGGAAATTGGAATAGAACGATTACAAACAGGACAAAGAGTCGTGTTCTTATCTGGAGCAAACAACGAAGTATCGTGATCTTGCTCCATGTTGCTCATTCTTTCGTGAGCTGCGCTCTCATCATTCTGCTCATTCTCAACAACCATATTACTTGAAGTACTCGCATGTTGTGTGATGTGGGAACTTGACCCAGTAGTGTTTTCATTGCCTCTTTGAAAGAAATTTAGTACTGTTTCTTTTTCTCGAATCACTGGGGTAAATGACGTCGTGACAATACTTATCCACCGTAATCCCCACTTGCTCACATGAACATAGTTTTTCTTCACAGACTTTTCGAATGAATCGTAGATCATCTCTTGTATTTTGTTCTTATCTCCACATATTTTGGAATTTAGAATCGAACTGTTCGTCGATATCTCTTTACAGTCTACCAACCTATATTTGCAGTGGATAGAGCAAGGATGTCTTTGGTACTCAATTCTGTCCTCCTTCAATCGTTCCACAATCTCCAAAGCCAAAAATCCAATAATCTTGTTCACAGCGTGCATGTGTTCGTTTGAAATTGGCGTTAAACTCATTGAGACGGAAACTTGCTTGGGTGGTCCTTTTTGCACAACTAATTCTCGGTCTATTCCTCTTGCACAGTTGAACAAAAAGTTACTGGCCTTCTCTCCAACCATATCATCAAGTTCATTCAATTTTAACCTTTGTAAATCAGCCATTGACTTTGTACCTTCTCCGACCTTGTCCAGAAATCGAAACATATTGTCTTGACTCCCCAAGTGTGATGCTAGCTTTGGAATTTTGGCTATTGGTGTAATTTCGAGTATCGCATTTATCTGATGCATAAATACGACAGTTTGATTATTCGGTTTCTGGAGAGATGAAGCCAACTTCGCAAGTAGCTTATTAGGTGCTATACCACAGGTGGCCTCATAATCAAGCTTCTCTTTAACAGCTTCTCTGATCTTTAATGCAACGATATTACCCATGAAAAGTAAAACATCATGTTCTGAGATGGTATCAATATCGAAATAATCGTTATCGTGTACTGCACGACTGGTAGATGTCTCTAGTGGTTCACTTGAACTCTCAAGACAGGATAGCAACAGGTCAATTCCATCATCATCATTCTCACTTCCACTATTACTACTTTCATCTGATTTTGTGTGATCCTTATTCGCGTTTCGCTTATTCCGTGCAATGATTGCCCTTTTCAGTTCACAATAATCAATCTTTTTCTCGCCTGGCAATGGCACTGTCTCACAATTCAATCTATCGCAAAGTTCATCGATACGGTCCACCTGATCGACACACGATGCTAGTCCATGACTCAACTTTGTCACATCGATAAACGCTTCATCAATGCTGGCCTTTTCCATTGGACCAGCATGAAAACGCTTGAACAACGCATCTGTTTTCAAATATTGCACAATAAACTGAAAGATTGATTGACTGTGAGATCGATAGTGTTGATAGGTCACTTTAGATGTCGAGGGAAACATGGGAACATGCACGAGCTTCAATTCGGGGCACTTTTGCAGTGCAATTTGTGGTGTGTCATGTTTTTGGACACCTCGTTTTCTTGCAGCATAACTAATAGCAATCAAATCGTCATGTTGCTGCACTGCGATCAGAGAATGGCTCTTCAGCAAGGATGGATTTCTGTGCTGTTCGACTTGAACGAAAAAACAATCCAAATCGAAACATATAATAACTCTTTGGTGACTAGTGAGGGCTGCGCTTGAAGAGCTGCTTGCATGTGTGTTTACATCGTGCAATCCTTCATCATAGTCCATGTCTGATCGTTTTGTTGTGGTTGGTGCCAATTTCCACTTCTGCCTGGAACAAAATAAGAGAAGCGAACACAAAAATGCATCTGCCGGGATTCGAACCCGGGTCGCAGCGATGGCAACGCTGCATGATACCCCTACACTACAGATGCTCTTGAAGAGAGCCTTCTATGGCATTTTTCACCGCAAAGAGCGCTAGGAGGTGGACGCATGAGAGATATTAGGGAAAAGTTGTCAATAATTAGAGGAATTGTTGATGACGCGAATAGGAGGCAGAGACAACTATACCTTTTATTAACAGACATCTCGAAGGCTTTTGACTCAGTCCCACACAACGCAATACATGCAGTATACGATTTCTTCGGCTACCCAGACAACATCACCAAGTTAGTCACTGATATGGTGTCGAACAATGAGGCACAAGTTTTGGCAGGACAACTCTCGAGACCCTTCAAAATCAACAAGGGCACGAGACAAGGGGACTCGTTGTATCCCACTACATATGTATTGGTACATCGAACAGTCCCAACGTAGAGCAATTGGTTACCAGGCGCTCTCTCAAAAGATCTGGAACATTGCGTATGTTGATGACTGCAACATTGTGTCAGAATCCAAGGAAGATATAGAACGCATTGCTAATGATATGAGTGGGGTATTGGAGATGTTGCGGATGCAGATGCACCCAAACAAACTCGAACTCTTTGTCAGACAGCCAGGAGACGATATTGAAGAGCACGACATTATGGTAGCTAACTCCAGAGTGCCTGCCAAAGGGCCAAAGGTGCACTTCCGTGCACTCGGACTATTCCTCAATCTCCAAGGCAAGACTGATCAGCAGATTGCTCAAGCAAAGGTTAAAGCCAGAAGAGTCATTGAACGTCTCAAAGTCTTGAATCTGGGTCCCAGGCAAGTTGCACGTATCGTGAACGCATGTGTACACCCCATCTTTTTGTACGCAAGTGAATTCACAAAATGGACGATGAAATCGATGGATGATGTGAATATGGTTGGAAAGAGGCTTATCAAACATGGTTCAACAGCTATGTTGAGATATCCCACGGAGTTACTATACATCGGCCCCGAGTGGGGATCCATTGGTCTAGACAACTTCTGGGAAGCAGTTGCTACTCGCACAGCACTTTTTGTGAAATCCATGATGAGAGGGAAGAGAGATCAAGAAGGTAACGTTCTGTGGATGGACACTCTTGAGTACATCAAGAAACACTACACGTTCCGGTCGGAGAACATCTTCCAGTCGGACCACAGAGTTACGGAAGTCAAACACTCTTTCATGAAATGGTGCGCAATGAGGCTGCACGAGAAGGGAATCATCATCACTGATGACTCCCATAGCCGCTGTGAAGGGTGCAAATTATCTAATTACTTGCCAGCTAGGTCCCTCAGACTGCTCAGTAGGGCTGGACTGTATCAGAAACAACAACTACTTCATGAGGGAAGAATCAAGAGCTTCGAGTCACTAAAAACCGAGGTTGGCAAGGGGTTTGGGCCTAAAACCTACCAAGAGGTGGCCCTCACGGTGATGGCAATGCCAGAGTGCATGAATTTGGAGTTGCATCAAACAAAGGGGTTCATACATACCATCAGATTCAATGGTAAGTATGCGAGGGGAAAAGAAGATCTGAAGGAATTGTTCCAGGAACGTAAGGCGTTCATCTGTCGGAATCCGCAATGGTGGTTGCAGGTCGCTGCGATGGAACATAAGAATCAGTTCGACTTTCTCAAGAATCCGTTTGTTGTTGATCGTCGGTTGGAATGGTTCCACGCTCAAGTACGTAGTGGTACGTTGCATACCAGAGTGGTATGTAACTATTTGTACGATGATGACGAGTCCAATCTATGCCCGAGATGCGGTACTGAACCTGATACAATCCTCCATTGCCTTGTCAGGTGTCAGTACGCAATTGATGCCAGGAGAAGACTCGTCCTGGAAGTCTACAACAAGTTGCTCAAACTTCCATTACATCGAGAGTCCGCCATCTCCCTATGGTTTGACAAAGTGCTGTTCAGAAACGGATTCATGTGGCCCATGCCGAGGAAGTCGAGCAGAGAGTACCTCATGGGAATGATGGGATTAGAGAACGGCGCTGTCGACCAGGTGGCAGATGCGCTGATGAAAAATGGGATGAAACAAGAAGTAGCGCATCGAAAGGCCCGTAGTTTTGTGTGCTGGGTGAAGAGTCGCTGCATCACAACGCTTCACAGACTCTACCAGCAATCAAAGGACTGCAAACAGTAGTAACGCTCTGCGAGCGTTACTAACAGGAAAGAGGAGACGCTCTCCGAGCGTCACAAGGACGATCCGAGAAACTAAAAGAAAGTAGGACAGAGAATGAAGCAGTGGATCAAATAATGAGAGGGATGAGGAAGAACGGAATCAAGAAAGATATTGCTGAAAAGAGAGCCAGAACATTTGTGAACATGGTGAAAAGGAGGTGCGCCGAAACCCTTCATGTATAATGTTTTCCCTTGTATCACCTTCCTTACCTATCCTTTCAAGCGTTTTTTAATACAACCAACTGGTTGCTCTGTTTTGTTTTCTAAATATTTACAATGGATAACGCTCAAAGAGCGTTATCTCCTCCATCACTTCATAATTCTAACAATGGCCTCATTGTTGTGTCTTCCTTATAGGAAGTGAACAAGTGATGTGTCGCTCAAGATGGGAATCAAGAAACTGAGGAGATTGGTTGATGATATCAAGAGATTTTGTGTCAAAGAACTACTCAGAAAACACCACGCAGAGCGGCATTTTACTAAATCAGTTGTATTGATTAAAGGGGCAACTACAGTTGTGTGGGAAAAAAAAGCCGGAAACCGTGGTGGTATGTGAATTCAGTTCAACCATCTGAAAGCCTGAACAGATTTCTGCCCGCTCGTTCCGGAGCTCGGGCGCTTCGGTTCAAAAATGTGGAATTCGGCCTTTCCGGAGGAGCATCGAAAAAAGAAGAAGCGAAAAGCTCACGGTTCCATTTGAACCTTTCTCCTTTGGATAGAGCAATCCTCTGTCAATAAATCGTGGAATCCATCATCTCAACAACCACAACGACAAAAACAACCCCAACAAAATTGAAACAATGAGTAAGAAGAGAACTGCTGCACAATTGTGCAAGGAATACATTTTCACAATTCAAGATATTTTAACCGGTATGTCTAAGCTTTTCTGAGGGTGTTAACTGCTCACTGCCTGACATCCTAAATTATTACTGTGACCTAGGTCCAAGCTGTAGGGAATGCCTAAGATTACACCTCAAGAAGCAAAGGAATGAAGAATCATTGCTGTTCCTAGAGTCGCTAGAGGAATTGAACCGGTTCATGAACCGAGAGAAAGACCCGATGAAAATTCTGAGAATGATGGACACCTTGGTAGAAAAGTACTTTTGTGAGGGAGACCATGAATTGAACATTTCTGCTCGCGACAAGAACAATGTGTTGAAGAGTGTAGAATCAGTCAAGAAGTCGTCAAGCAGTGGAGAGATGACGTTTGAGTGTGTGAACAAGGCATTTATGACCATTAAGAATATTGTGGAGCAAGAGATGAGTTATGATGTATTGCCTAGATTCCTTAGGTCAGATGAATGGTTGAACTTGATAGATACTCATGGAGAAGCCTTCTTGAGGCAACATGGAACTCTCAGAAAGGCAATTGAGATGAACTTCTCGGATGATGACTTTAGGGATCCATGCATTGATGATTTTGAACTTGAATTTTTCTACAAACTGCTGACAGAAGATGTTTATCATTGGAAGCTTGTAGGATCAGACAAGAAGCAGAACATTATGGCGTTTACGTCGAAAAAGATTATAGATTACTTTCCAAAAGTTGAATGGGTGAACAATGGAGGGAGTTGTAGCAAGTATGTGGGGATCTTGCCATTCTCTTTCGAATTCTGTGAGAGATACTTGTTCAACAGCGAGAACATAGTAAAACTAGATGACAATGTACATGGAGTAGAAACACTAGAATACTTGTGTCCATCCACCCTCGAAGAGCGCTTTCCAAACAAGATGATATCGAATAACAGGAGCTGTGCAGTGCTAGATTATCACGTCAAACTTGGATTCCCGTTCGGTAGTCGTTCGAGCATGCAAGTGTGCTCAGGAAGATATAATGACGAACTGCAAGAAGCTCTCATGGTCCAGAAAACATGTTCCACTCCTTTAAATTACAATGGTTCTAGGAATGCCAAAGATATGTACATGATTTCAGCGGTAACTCTTCGGAAACTGGATGATCAAAGAACTGTTTTCTCTCAGCTACACATTCATAACTTCTGCTCCTTTGGTGCCAATAAGCTAGTCGGTCTGCTCGTCTTCAAGAGAGCCAAACAAATCAACAAACAACTAATTAAGTTCTTGAAAGAACGAGAATTTCTTCCACTGCCCGACTATGATCTCTCAGATGGGCGTGCGAAAACATACTTTGATCACAAGGAATCATATGAAACCGAAGAGATGTCAGTCATAGAACTGCTAGGAAATAAAACTAAAGGAAAGAAATCACGAGCTGGTTCGAGGACCAGCCGAAGATTGAGATAGATGAGACGTTAAATTACATTCACTTACCAGAATTTGATTATCTTTTTGTTTCGCTCGCACATGTGACGTATATCACTGTCGTTGTGTCGTTGTATAGTCCTCATCGTCCGTTATCAACTTTACTCGATCTATACGGAGAATAGACGGGTTCTTCATTCGAATGGACACCGTATGACAACCAATGACTGATATGGCAGGATAGTACAAGATATCTTGTGTGGGAATGTCCGAGATGGTCATGAAATACTCATTGTTCTTGAAGAGATACATGGAAGCAGTGTTTGAACTGCTCAAACTTTTCAGATCCAGCTTGATGGCAATCGTGTCGCCTGTGCCAAATACAAATTTCTTTTCATGTAGAATAGATCTGTCATTGAGATGTTCTGAATGATCTCTGTGAACCGCGTGTTCACCAACATTGTAACTAATTCCTTGACTGTTCAAACCAATAATCTTGTCGAATCCCACTTCAGTAAATGCATAGGTACTTCTCTCGATTCCAACAAATACTCTATAGGCGTTGTAATCTCCAAAATTGTCATGATGATCGAATATGTACTCCCAACAATGCACCCTGTCTATCTCAAGTTTTCTATCAGCTCGTATAGTGCTCCACCTGTCCCTCATCTCACAAGATATTGTCTTGTTACTGTTGCGCATATGTATGGCAGTATCTGGTGTTCTTGTATCTGGATCCCACCTGATCAAGTTCGATCGAACCAATTCTCTCCACATGGTTGGTGAAGAAGCATCAGTGAGTGTTTCATCCTTGTCTCGAAGCTCAACTGTAATTCCACTGCTCTCCGCATTCAGAGTTGAGTGACTATCCCCCTCAAACAGAGACATCTCTTGAAACAATTTCCTGTCTTCCTTCTCGTTATGGACCTTCTGTTCTTTCGATTCTTGCTTGAATATCTGAATAGCTTCGTGGCTATTGTTGAACACAACGTGATTAGCCACGGACTTCCAAACATATCCATCATTCTCAGGACTCAACACCAGGAAGGCACCATGTTGGCAACTCAATGATATGTAAAACAAATCTTGAAGGTCCAAGTATGTCACAATGTACAATTGTAGATCACAAGGCAACAAATCAAAAATATTGAGAAGTAATGGCTCTTCAAAAGCGGTCTGGCTATACTTTCTGCTGGCTTTCACTGCCATTGTTCTGGTTTGAATTTTGTTAGTGCGAACTGTTGTGATATTTTTTTTTGAGAGCTTTTGTTGGAACTTCTTGATGTTCATCTGAGCTTGCCAGAAGTATAAGACCAAGAGTGCACAATACCAATCGAGCATTCAACGAACATCATCTTGCAAATTGCCAGGGGGGGGTCATGTGACAATAGAGAAGTGAGGAAAGTTGTGCAAATGACTTGAAACTGACTGTGTAGCATATGCTACTGTTATTGTTATGATATGTGTGTTGCGAGCGGTTCATGTTGTTGCATGATTCGAATAATCAATACCTTGTTAATCATAAAGCATCATGCTTCTTAGTTCGTTTCTGTGGAGATGCTTGAGAGCTGTCTAATACATCTGCATCACGTTTCTTACTAGTGGAAACTTTCTTCTTCTTTGTTGGTTGTTGAGAGTCTTTGTCAGGTGGAGACTTTCTCTTCTTGGAAGAGACAGAAGGTTGTGTAGACAGCTTGCTGCTCTTTGCGTTTCTTTTCTTCTTCCTAGGCGCAGTCATCACTTCATCTCCTTCTTGATCAAGCTTTGCTGCCTGCAACAGTTTATATATGAGAGCGCCAACAGTTGAATGTTTGTTCGCACTAACATTATATCTCTTCGAGAGTTGAGTAATCAGTACATCTTTAGACATCTTCAAGACCATCTCTCTGGTCAATTCCTGATCATCTGTAATCACTGGTTGCTTATTTCCAAACTTCAGAACTGAGTCACCACTGCCTTTCAAAACAGACAACAATCTAGATTTCAGATCGTCCTTAGTACCACGAATATCGTAATTCCTGTGATGCAGCATGATCTTCAGCTCATTCTTCTTCATCTTATTGATTGCTGTTTCCGTCAAATCTTCAAACGTCACTAGAAGATCATACGCAGCACGACGTTGAATTGGGTTAGCACATCCAAAGCAGTCGCAGGCTAATGTACAGCCAGCAGAACCTTCCACAGTACAAGAGCATGATACACATCCACCAGTACAGTTACATCCAACACCTTTCCTCTGACGAGAAAGTTTAATCACTTCTTCTCTGACCTTCTCTTCAGATCCGTACTTATGTACCAACAGACTGTACATCATATGTGTATCATACCTAGCACCATGGATCTTTGACTCATCTATCTGTTCTACCTGCTTTAGTCGGTGATTGAATATATCCGCAAGCTTGCCAACCCTGTCAATGATCCTACCTTCATCATCACACACAAACTCTTCCCCAATAAGCTTCCTAGCATCCACCCATACAACATCATACTCATCAAACTCTGGTACCAGTTCACTACAACTTGTAATCCTGGAATCATCGAATGCTGAGTTGAAAGCAACACAGATGGCTCTACATCTCCTGTCACAAGTGACTAATCTGTAGAAGGCCTGAATACCTTTCTCAAGCAAAGGCTGCCCAATTACATCTTCTGGTGTAATACCATGTATCGAAATACTGTCATCACTCCAGAAAGATGTGCTTAATGGGAATGGATTCAACCTAGTACAAAGTATCGTACCTGGTGGCATACCTTCCGTTCGTACAGCAATCTCACATGGACCACCGTGAGGGTATTTCTGTAGGTTGATTGTTTCACAATCTACAAAAGATACCAACACTGGCTTTGTCTGATCCAAAGCGAATTCTGTCTGGGACGAATCTGTAGTACTTAACTCACCAGTAATCTCCATCTGTACAAACTGGAATATGTCTTCTAGGTCCTTGACATAGTCTAACAGCTCGTCACTGATGGGAAATATGTTGTCTCCTGCAGCATTACTGATGGATTTATCGCTCTCTTCAGTAGGTTCTTCGTGGCTTCTGACTAGAGCGTCTAATAAGTTCAACTCATGCTCATCTGTCCATTCAGTGACGACACCATCCTCTATAGCAGGCTCTCTAATCCCTGCATTTTGAGCAGCCTGTCTACGTTCAGTAGATCGCTCTGCAATGATTTCTTTCATAATTGCGACCTTCATGTCTTTAACTACTGCTGCAGCTGCTTCTGTAGACAACTTATGTACTTTCCCTAGGTGAGTTTCAAGAGCTGTTGGATAATGATAAGGTCGTCGATTGCACTGTCCACACTGAAACCAGTGCTTCTTGTGACTAGTGTTGCAGTGTGATCTGGTTTTCTTGTGACCTGTAGTCTCTCCCTGTGAGGCAAGTTTCAATCTCATGTCCTTCATTACATCGTCGGAATGCAACAGTCTCTTCTCTTTGGAATCATTCTTTGGTTTCAGAGCTGGCATGGTATCATAGTGTATAATACAAGCGTTGTAGTACTTGGATGGTTGTTGGACATCTGATGGTAAAGACCATCGACGAATTGTTGGATCTGTACAAATTATACGTTGATCCCACTCTGATCTACCAGATAGTGTACTAAATTCGCAAGCAGTTACATACGCTTGCATCCCACGAGTGACACAAAATGTCAGCTCAACTGCGAGCGTTGACAATGCCGATCTCTTTAGGTAGTATGATACCTGTCTCTCATTCAGATATTGTACAAGCTTGTACAAATTATTGACAGTAGTGGTAACATGGCGACTGGTCTGTGATGCCAGCTTAAACTGAGCAGATTTTTCTGATGCATTCCACCCACATATATAACTCATTAGACTGTCCTCTGTGACTGTCTCACTTGGTTTGGATTTACCATACAATCGTGTAAGAGCTTTGTCTTGAAGCATGTCTACATCCATAAAGCAATCATACAAGCTTCGGATTTGACCCAAGTATTGTGATAGCTCGAGCGCTGAGCTGCGTTCTTGCTCAGAGTACATATCTTCTGGTAAGCTCTTAAGTGCTGTTTGCACTCTCTCTGATGTGATCTCTAAACATGGAAGCATTTTCATGATGTCTGGAGGATTCAACCAACTGTCTTTGATAAAGCTTAAAACTCCATCACTAGGACTCTTATTACACAGATCAATCAGTAAATTCATATGTATCTGGTGTCCACCAGGTTCCAGCACTCTGTTCAGCAGGGCATTTCTCAGAGCCTTCAGTAGATGGCTGAAGTCAAACAAGTGAAACCACGGAGTACCATACTTGTCTCTCATATACTTCTCCATATAACTCTGCACTGCATCGTTACATAAATCGCCATCACTGCAGGATGCAATTAACTCACATACATCCTTCTTATAGAACAACTCTACAAGAGTTTTGAGTTTTGATGTGATAAACTTCACACCATTTGACTTGTCAGGCTTCACCCAATGACCTGCACGTATTGTGACATCTCCGTCAATACTGTGAATCAAAAACTGAATAACTTCGTTCCCAAGATCATCATCCAGATCTTCTTTTGACCGCGATACATATTCTTCTGGGGTAAGAGCAACCTCTCCTCCAAGTACCTTGTCTAAACCTTCAGAGTATTTGTACCTAGGTATAACTATAATGCCATCAAAGCTGATGATGTATTCTTTGCAACCAGTCTGTTTCACGTGATCTTCTAATAAAATGTGTATCTCGTCAACTCTCAGTTGAGGAGGAGCTCCATACGATCCAATATCCTCTATTCTATCCAATGTACTATTACTTGGAATGAACATATTGTACTCCAAACCTGCATTCTCACTCTGTACTCCTCTGAGAACATCAATAGCCTTTGGTCCAGCAACATGTCTAAAATGTTTCCAGAAGTGCTTAATTGTATCATCATATCTGTGGAGGAACCGGGTCTCCTTGACAAAGTTGTCCATTTGACTCTCATACAGCTGGAAGAAGAATGGATATCCATCAGCTTGGTGTAGTGCTTTACACACCTTGAGAAACAATTGCTTCTTTTGATCAACATCTTTGCCATCTGCATTCAGATGAAATAATTGATCAACCTCATCTTGCAACTCTTTGACCTTACGATTAGCACTATACAAACTTGATTGTAAAGCATTAACCTTAGCTAGCATCAGTGCCGTGGTGTTTGTAGAGTATGCATTTCGTCCCATGATGCTTCCAGTGTCGACTGCATTCTGAGCTCTTGTACCGCGTTGATCAAGAGTCTTCTTTGCACTCGAGCACATTGAACAAGTCTGTTGCTTTCCAGTCACGAACATCTTACACCACTTAGATCTATACTGATCTGTGCTATTTATTTGAGTAGCTATCACTCCGGTCATTAATACCAAACAGCTATGTACACTGCAATACTGTTTGGCAAATTTAGATGGTGTGAACCCAGGACATTCCTTCTGAGTTATGCTGTTACTCTGATCAACTTTTACATGTACTACATCAGTGTGACTACAGTTGTGACTGTGATCGCTTCCACTGCCCACTGCAGGCATATTTACGAGAGACTTGACAACAGCTGAGATAAATTCTGCAGAAACTGTTCTGTGACACACATAGTACATTCCGTCATACAGCAGAAATGTAATGTCAACTCCTAGTAGAGTATTCTTCGTTATAGTATTTCTCAGGTCAGTTGTATTCCAAATGGGTGATGTTATCAGATCTATGTACTTGGTTTTGAAGCCAGACCACAACACAAATTGGTGCTGTGATACCTCATCCTTCACATGCTGCAGAAATTCTTTCAAGTAATCGTACTTGTTCTCATGTCGTGTGGTGTCATCCATTGACTGAAGTGGAATGCTGGATGATTCATCAACAAGAACTGCTGGCTTCTTGAAGCACTTGTGTCGATCAGGTCTTGAAAAGTTACATGCAGATATATACTTCTTGCACTCCTCACAATATTTCTTCAATCCATATGGTTGATGGCTCTTTCCTGTCTTCAGTCGGTCTTGTTCACACTTCAAACATACCATTCTGTTCAAACTGTAGTACTGCTTCGCGTCACTGTGATGCAAAAGGTTTGAACATATGTATTGTGGCACATCATCACTCATCGTTGTGGTTTTTGGTTTTTTCGCTTGTCGTGACGAGCGTCAAGTGCTGTGAACACGACAACCTCACGGGAAAATGGACTAGATTCGAAGATACGGTCCACACGTACGACCACGCAACTAATCAATGACAGTAACATATACCCTTTACGTGCTGCGAATTCAATCGGTCCATTAATTATTGTTGATGCAATCACAATTACTAGTATGTTGCTTTCTTCACTTCTCTTCACGCAGAAACCACAGTAATTCACATCTCGTGACCCCCCCCAAATTGCACGCACAAAAGTCCCAAAACTGATTTTGGTATGTGAAAAAAAGTAAACCACCAACAAACATGCAACAACAACAAACAAACGACAATGACATCACTCCACTCACTTCAACAACAACAACAACAACAATAGTTGAACAAGAACCAAATCAACCAAAGAAATCATCATCTCGCCGAAACAAGGACTACTTTGTGTTCAATCACTTTACCATTTATCACAACTTGTGTGCAATGAAAGTGGGCACTGATGGTGTCTTACTCGGTGGTTACGCCTCTTCTCTCTTTTCTCCATCATCATCATCATCATCTTCTTCTTCCACCACCACCACCAATAATAACAATAACAATAACAATGAAAATGAAAATGAAGAAGAAAAAAAGAATATGACAAAAAAACAGTTGAATGTCATTCCTAATCGTTTGCTTGATATTGGTTGTGGCAGTGGACTCATTTCAATGATGCTCGCCCAACATTATTTTCCTCTTGGACAAGAGAATAATAGTAACAATAGTGATATGATGAAGATGCATTTGGATGTGATTGATGTGGACTCGGATGCGATTCATCAGTGCAAAATCAATTTGCAACAATTTAGTGAAGAGTGGAGAGAACGTATTACCGTTCATCACATTCCCATTCAACAATATAGCTCTCAGCTAAGCTCAGAGGCGGCAAATAATTCTCCGACTGAGACGGATGACGGTTTTTACAAGTATAATCTCATTACGTGTGCGCCGCCGTATTTTATTTCAGCTCTGACTCCAGATACGCATGAAGCCATGTTGAACAAGGGTGGACACAAGAGAAAAGTCGCGCGACATTTGGTCTCCGACTGTAGTATGACACTGAGCGATTTGTTTTCGAGTGTTCGAATGATATTAAATCCCGATGGCGGAAAATTTTGTTTTATTTTTCCGTCGAGAGACCATGAGCAGGTGATGAGAGATATGAGAGCTTGTGGGTTGAGTTTGGTCGAGTTGATGATCATTAGGGACAATCCTGAGACACATGTCATTCGACATATTTATCAGTGCAAGGTCGGGGATTTGCCATCGATGACACAGGAAGACAAGGGAGCAGAATCAGAGGATTACAGCAGCATAGAGTTTAGTATCTATACGAAGCCTGTGCCCAAGGGATCAAAGGAACCACAGACTGAGAAACGGAGGTACACTGCTGAATATTATGAAATGCTTTCAGAGTTTTGCAATCATATGGACCGATAAATTAAAAACACAATAGAACTGGAGATCTTTTTGTCTTTGTATTTGTTTCACTTGTGATTGACGCTTCACCACTCTCTCGCTGCCGTAGATGTGATCCACTTCCTTTCAGCTGAAAGACCGGAGTAACTAAACTTGTTGAAGCCTCACGCGATCAGTTGAATTAGTTTTTTCTAGTGAGGCATCATGTTCCTTTGTGAAGTTCTCCATCCCTGGCCCTTTAAAAACGCACTTTGCTGTTCCACAACTACACAAAAACAACAAAGAAACTTGAGTGAATTCCACAGCAACTATTTTAATATAGCAACCCATTACTTGTAAACCAACACATATAATTCACTGTCATCTACAATGAGCGATAATACCAACATTATGACTACTACTGAAAAGGGAGCACCTAGTCTCTCAACAACCACCAACAAGAGACTTGATTTGTTCTTTAAGACTGTCAGAGGTATCACTGAACAAAACTTGCTTCCATTGTTGGAACAAGCCTGGGCAGAAGATGCGCTCGACACCCTAAAACTCCTCTTTTATACCCGTGATTGCCGCGGCGGAAAGGGCGAGCGCGCCATTTTCTTTACAGGAATGAAGTGGGTGATTGAAAATCACACACAGAGCTTCTTGAGCAATTTGAGCTTGATTCCAACCTTTGGTCGTTGGAGTGATCTCTTGCAGTTCTTGGCCACTGGAAACGATCAAGTCGATGAGGCTGTTGCTCAAGTCATTGCCAACCAGTTGAAGGAGGACTTGAGTGCAATGAATGAGGGAAAGCCAGTCACCTTGTGTGCCAAGTGGTGCCCAACTGAACACTGCCACTTTGACAAGAAGGTTAGTGCAGTCAAGAAGATTTGCAAGGCCTTGGGATTGGACGGCAAGGACGCCAAGAAGCAATACAGAAAGGAGTATTTGCAACCATTGAGAGCATATCTCAAGGTGATTGAAGTGTTCATGTGTGCCAAGCAATGGGACAAGATTGATTACTCCAAGGTGCCTGGTCAAGCCATGAACAAGCTCAAGAAGGCTTTCACCAAGAATGACCCTGAGAGATTCCAGGAGTATCAAGACAAGTTGAAGTCTGGTGATAAGACAGTCAAGGTCAATGCTACCACTGTTGAGCCTCATGACTTGTGCAGACAGTACATGCATGGAAACACTCCTGAGGACACCATTATTGAAGAACAATGGAAGGAGATTGAGAAGCGTGTCGAAAAGATGGGCAATATGTCACATTCCATTGTTGTGAGCGATGTGTCTGGTTCCATGAGTGGAACACCAATGGAAGTCAGTATTGCGTTGGGCATCTTGATCAGCAAGTTCTCATTGGCACCATTTACCAATCAAGTGTTGACTTTTGATGAGAATCCAAACTTTTTCGAGCTTAAGGGAAAGACTCTAAAGTCTCGTGTGGCTGAGTTGATCGCTGCTCCATGGGGTGGATCTACCAACCTTCAAAAGACATTTGATTTGATCTTGACCAGAGCCAAGCAAGGCAATGTTCGTCCAGAAGACATGCCAACCAGATTGTACATTATCTCTGATATGCAGTTTGACTCCGCTGCTCGCGGCTACAAGACAAATCACGAGGTGATTGTTGAGAAGTTTGCAAAGGCTGGATACGACATGCCTCAGATCGTGTACTGGAATGTGCGTGCCAACACCACTGACTTTGCCGCCAAGTCTAACGAGCAAGGTGTTGCAATGTTGGCTGGCTTCTCTCCATCCCTGCTTAAGGCTGTGATCAACGGAGAAGACTTCTCACCTTATGGTATCTTGAGAGAGGCAATTGATGACGAGAGATACAAGAGCATTAAGTTGTAAATTCATAAAGTACTTTCTGAAGAAAACCTTCTTTTCCTTCTTTCTAATGGCGCACAATTATTGGTGATTTATCTCCGACACCGGTATGTTCTACGGCTCGCAATTCGTCCTTCTTCTGTCATTCCTCCTTGTCACCTGTCAAATTGGTGGCACAGAAGGATCCACCAAAACAAAAAAGCAAAACAAACAATCCAGCATCCCATTTCTTGAAAACAACAACACACCAAATTGCAATTCATACTCAGAAAATATGGCAAAGCAAATCATCCTTGCATGGGCACAAAACGTCACAGCAAGCTACTCTAGCGTTCGCATTTCTGATTTCTCCGGCAGTTTCGCCGATGGCTATGGCTTTGCCGCCATCGTACACTCTCACAATCCGGAGTTATTAGAGGGCGATTTTGATTCGACCATGAGAGACATGAATCGATTGGACAGACTCGATTGGGCATTCACAACAGCTGAAAACCTTGGTGTGGAGCGTTATTTAGAACCAGAGGACATCAATGAGAAGAGACCTGATGACAAGAGTGTTCTCCTGTACATGTCTCAACTGTACAAGTACTATAACGGACAATTAGGTCGGACAAGCAACCGAAGAGCAAAATCTACGGTGCAGAGCAGCTCTTCTGGGGATTCGATTGATGCGTTGATTGCTGCGTCGGAAAAGAACAGAAAGCTACAGAGTAGCTCTTCTCCTGCTGTTTCTTCTCCTGCGGCCAAAACGGAACCCAAGCTTACTTCGACTGCTAGGACTACGACGACGACTACTTCCTCTTCTTATTCCTCTCCTGTATCGTCGTCATCCTCATCGTCGACTGCAGCTAAAAAGACAACTTATGGTTCTTCTTCATCTGCTGCGGCTACCCCTCCTCCTGTGAAACAAGACTTGTGGAAGAAGGAAGAAGAGCGCAGCACATCTGACTTGATCAAATCTACCAGAGATTTGAGCTTGTCTTCTTCGTCAAGTAGCACCAGTAGTAGCAGTTCAACTACAGCATCATCTGCTGGAACAATTCGAGGAGCTGTCTTTACTGATGCTGTTCCTATTGTGGTCGAAGCAGGTACAAGAAGAAGACGCAGAGGAGGTCCTACTACAGGTGGTTCAGCCATTGACACGAGCTACAGTGAAATTGTGTCCAATGTGTTCTTGGGTGATGACCTTGTGTCTCACAATTTGGAAAAGCAGCAAACCATTGGTATTACTCATGTGATTTGTATGTCAGAATCTGGTTATTACAATTCTGAGCCATTCCGATCCAGTTTCACTTACAAGGTCTGGACCGCACAAGACACAACAAAGTTTGAAGTGTATGATCTGTTTGACCCGATTGCGGACTATATCCAAGTCGTCAGAAAGAATCCAAGCAACAAGATTTTGTTGTACTGCAAGAATGGAACATCTCTGGCTCCAACTGTGATGATTGGATATCTGATGAGAGAGCATCAAATGACACTGGACACGGCCATGGATCGTGTGAAGACCAAGTGGCCAAAAACCAAACCAAATTCAGGCTTCATGGAACAACTCGAAGATTTCGATCTGGATATGGAAGATGACGCCGCGGATGCAGGTATTTTGAGAGTGTAAACAAACTAAAAAACTCAAACTGTAAAAAAAAGTTGCCGAGCAATCAAGATAATCTCCTTTTGACTGAGCAATCAAAAAGAGGCATCTTTGGTGGAGAATTTAGCGTTTGGAAGTCGTTGTTGCTGTTGGGTTACCCGTTCATGCTGTTTCTGAGAATCGCTGCGGAAACTTGAGTATGCGCCACTGTAGTGTTTTATTTTTGTTCACTTGCGGAACGACCACCAGGTGCGCAATCTGGTTCAATCAACAAGCTGGCAAGTGAGGACTAAAATGAGGTCTGGGCAGAGTATGAGTTGAATCATTACTTTTGTGGGGCTGGTATTTTGATTGATCTTCTGCGGATTAGCGAGATCTCTGCTACGAGCCTTTAAATTCAGGAGCTTGTGTCTCTTGGCAACTACAACAACAACAAAACAACAAAGAATACTACCTTACGAAGGATAACTCTGGTCTTGCTTCTCCAATACGCTGCTCTCCTTATAACTTCCTCTTGTAATTTGTATCATATCATACCATTGTACCAAACAATAAGCAAGTAATTTATATACAAGTCCGTAAATATACACCTCATACCATAGTTTCAAGAGAGAATGCAAGCCGTAACTTTTGTCAAGCCATTAAACACTGTAGGAATTAAAGATATCGACTCTGTAGGAGGAAAGAACGCCTCTCTGGGTGAAA
This sequence comes from Tetramitus jugosus, assembly GCA_937625935.1. Taxonomy (NCBI): domain Eukaryota; phylum Heterolobosea; class Eutetramitea; order Acrasida; family Vahlkampfiidae; genus Tetramitus; species Tetramitus jugosus. Next base: position 170,361 of record OW569379.1, on the reverse strand, counting down.
TGATTTCCAACTTACCAGGTTGCAACGTCCCGGGCGGATTTGCCATCACATCTGATGCGTACTTTCACTTTATGAGACAGAACCATCTCACAGAGAAGATTGAACAGCTCTTGTCCAAGATCAAGGTCAATCGAGTCACACATGAAAAGGAGAATTTGGAAGAGATTGGTCAAGAAATTCGTTCCTCAATTATTCAATCCAAGATTCCTTCTGATTTGAATCGGGCAATCGTTGACTCCTATCACTCCATGGAGAGAGAATACAAGCAACAGGATATTGATGTTGCAGTGAGAAGCTCTGCTACCGCAGAAGACTTGCCTGATGCCAGTTTTGCAGGTCAACAAGACACTTACTTGAACATTTGTGGTGTGGAGCAGTTGCTCGAAGCAATTCTGCACACATATGCCTCCTTGTTCACCAATAGAGCCATCAGTTATCGAATGGACAAGAATTATGATCATGTACAGATTGCACTTTCGATTGGTGTACAGAAAATGGTTCGTTCCGACCTTGCATGCTCCGGTGTCATGTTTACTTTGGACACTGAGTCTGGATTCGATGAAGCAATCTTTATTACATCTTCCTATGGTCTCGGTGAGAATGTGGTACAGGGTACAGTGAATCCCGATGAGTTCTATGTACATAAGCCAACGCTCAAGCAGGGATTCAAGCCCTTGTTGAAGAAGAGATTAGGTAGCAAGGAGTTGACCATGGGGTACAAGAACAATGGTGCAGGTATGATCGAGCCAACTGTTAGCAAGGTTGTTCAGACTACAAACATGGATACAGACGAAGTATTGAGATCACAATATTCGCTCTCTGACGATGAAATTTTACAATTGGCCAGACATGCTGTGTTGATCGAAGAGCATTACAGCAAGATCAAGGGCTCATCCTGTCCAATGGATATCGAATGGGCCAAGTGTGGCAAGACTGGAGAATTGTACATTGTTCAAGCTAGACCAGAGACAGTTCAAAGCAACAGGAAATCATCAAATGTTCTGGAAACCTATCACTTGAAATGTGGAGGTGCCACTGTGCTGGCACAAGGAAAGAGCATTGGAAGCAAGATTGCATCTGGTGTTGCCTGCGTGTGCAAAAATTTGGATGAGATGAAAAAGAAGATGAAGAAGGGATTGGTTCTGGTTACAGACAGCACAGATCCGGATATGGAACCTTTTATGTGTATGGCTTCTGCTATTGTCACCCAAAAAGGTGGTAGAACTTGTCACGCTGCAATCATTTGTAGAGAATTAGGAATTCCAGCCATAGTGGGAGCAGAAAGAGCTGTTCAACTCATTCCTGACAATTCACCAGTGACAGTTGATTGTCACAATGGTGATATTGGGTACATTTTTGAAGGAGAACTTAATTTCACTGTTACAAGACAAGAAATTGACATTCATGAGAATCGGGCCTTTGGTGTGATGATTAACATTGCCAATCCAGATGAAGCTTTTGCAACTGCTAGAATACCAAACGATGGTGTTGGTTTGGCTCGTATGGAGTTTATTATTAACAATGCCATTCAAGTACATCCAATGGCACTCATTCATCCAGAAAGAGTGACTGAGAAGAAGGATCAGGAGGCTGTTCGATCATTGCTATGCTACAATGGAGATAAGTACATCAACGATCCAAAGCAATTCTTCGTTGACAAGTTGGCACAGGAAGCTGGTACTATCGCTGCTGCTTTCTATCCAAAGCCAGTTATCATCAGAATGTCTGATTTCAAGAGTTCAGAGTACAGATCTCTTCTTTGTGGAAAGTATTTTGAACCACATGAATCAAATGCTATGATTGGGTTCAGAGGAGCATCTAGATACTATCATGAAATGTACAAGGAAGCGTTTGTATTAGAATGTCTAGCGATGAAGAAGATTCGCGAAGAGTATGGTTTAACGAACACGAAACTCATGATTCCATTTGTCAGAACAGTAGAAGAGGGAAGAAAGGTTGTTCAGATAATGAGAGAATGTGGGTTGAAACAGGGTGAACACGATCTCGAATTGTATATGATGGTTGAAATTCCATCAAATGTCATTCTGATTGATAGTTTTGCTGCCATCTTCGATGGATTCTCTATCGGTTCCAACGATTTGACTCAAACAACCCTCGCTGTCGACAGAGACTCGCATCTGGTAGCTCCACTGTTCGATGAGAGAAATGAGGCTGTGTTAAAGATGCTAGAACTCGCAATTCGAGGTGCTAAGAGAAACAAGAGGAAGATTGGTATCTGTGGTCAGGGACCAAGTGATTTCCCAGATCTTGCAGAATTCTTGATCAAGGAAGGAATTGACTCTCTCAGCTTAAATGCTGATACTGTCATTCCAACCCTGTTGCAATATCAAGATTTGAAGCCAGCATCCATTCAATAAATCTACAGTATCCATTCCTTCAGTGTTGAGTTTTTACTTTAGGAAAAGATGAAAGATCATTCAAAAAACTGCTTACGATCTGGGCAAATCAGGATTTATTGAATATCGAGAGCAATCTTTCCAACAGTTCGTTTTGATTCCAGAAGCAAATGTGCTCCATTAATATCCGTGAATGAGAAAGGAACTATAGGAATCATTTCATAACAATTCTTTTCCATCAGAGCATGATGAGTTACAAAATACAAATCCTTTCCATTAGGCTTCATTTCCGCAAAATAGTAACTCGGGTATCCAGAAAAGTATGACTTCACTTTGTTATATACAATGTATGATCCCAATTGCACAAGTGTCTTCAGATTCACTTCTAAAGGACCTGGTGGAGCTATGCAAGAGTATACTACTTGATTTACTCCTTCTGTACATAGGTTCCTACAAACATCGTCATAGAAGTAGTATCCTCCAACACAATCTAGAACAATATCTACATAATTGTCGCCATGCTCTTTGACGACTTCACAGATGCTTGGACCACTTGATGGATCGTCTTTGGGATGCATTGTGTGTGCACCAGAGTTTGCGGTCGTTTTGGTATAGTCAATTACTACATCCGCACCAAGGGACGAAACTACCTGGGTATTTCTTTCTGAACAAACTGCATAAACTTTGACGTTAAAGTATCGAGTTAGAAATCCCTTGGCAAATACAATTGCAGCAGTTCCACATCCTCCAGATGCTCCAATGACAAGAATCTTCAAATTTGGACGATCATTCTCTGCAAGTCCATCTGTTAACTTGCCATGCTGCAATGAATGTTCAACTTCTCTATCTATGACCTCTTTGATTAGAGCATGTTTTCTAAACATAGTCAAGGCTGTGCATCCAACTGTTGGTATCACACTCGCTTGTTGATATGACATTTCGCTTGGCTTCAACACAACTTCCTCTTCTTCAAACACCGCATATTCCGCACATGTGCCGGTCTTATTGTTCTGATAGAGCCCAATGACATCGTCACCGACTTTGAACTTTGTCACTTTGGATCCAATCATCTCCACTGTACCACTACCTTCCAAACCTAGTATACATGGCATTTTTAATTTGAAAATCAGCTTTGCATTTCCTTTTCTAATGATGGCATCACCTTGGTTCAGTGCAGCTACTTTCATATTTACGAGAATTTGATTCTCATCCAGTTCAGTTGGCTTTTCGACATCTTTGAGTATGAAATTTGGGGTTTCGCAGTAGTCTTCAATTATTTGAGCTTTCATCATTGTTGTGTAGAGGGAAGGGATACAACTTTGATTTTGTTGGTTTTCTGTCTTTTCGATTTGTCCCACGGCTAAAGTTCAGATGTTCTGATTGTCCTCGGGTCGGGAGTTCAACCACGTGTCCCAGATGTTTAGGACCACGTGCTCGTTCCGGTTCCCAAATGGATTAAAACATCTGATTTGTTAGAAGTTGAACCTGATTCTGGTTACCACGCTCAGATTAGTTGTGGAAGTCATCCACTACAGTTTCCCATCAGAAACGAACAAGGACGCTGTGAACAAAAGAACTATGGCGAATAATTTCTGGCGGAATTGCTTTACGTACAAGATGATAGTTACATGCAACACATTTTCATCTACCTATTTCTTGTCCGTCATGAGTTTGCAACAATCAGGACAGTACCATTTGCCCTTGGGTGCATCAGTCAACCCAACACAACCAAAATGAAACCATTCTCTTTCGCAACTCTCATGATCACAGGCAATCATTTGACCGTATGACACCTGTCTGCAAAAACAATAAACAGGTTCACTTCCTGGTTCAGCCTTTGATGATTCCACATGAGCCGTACTTGGTTTTTTCTTCGTCATTCTTGTTGTACAATCGAAATTTCTTCTTGTTTCTTCTTTGTGGAACTTTGTTTACTAAGGAGAATTAAAACTTGATGTTTGTGGAAATACAACCAGGATCTCCGCAATGAGTCCTTTCTCATACAAACTTTGTTTTGTTGTGTGTCCGCAGTATACCAGGATCTCTTTGTATCGTAATTTTTAGAATTGACGACAGTGCCAAGTGATCTATCGGCTTCGGGCTTACACCAACAAAGCAACATACAAGTCAAAGCGATGATACTCGTCGTTTCCGCATTTATGAGTCAAATTGAACACGTTTACGTAATCCGAAGAGATTTGGACATGTCTCCGCATCACCTGGGTCACTTTGCTCACTCTGGTATTCTCGTTCGAACTAGAGACCAACACTACTACCTTATTGAGTACACAAAGAAGATTACTGGAGGTGGAGCACATGCAATTCCAGTAACATACACTGTACTCAAAACTTATGATGGCTATGAGGACATTTGGTGCAATGGTCATACTTGGACAAAGCAGAAAACTGGAAAGTCATACAGTGGAACTATGACTGTGGAAGACGCAAAAAACAAGATGAATGAATTGATGCCAGAAGGATACAATTTTTTTAAGCAAGAGTATTGTCATACGGCTCAAGAGCGATTGAGACAAAGTATGAATGTTTTCTGAATAAATCGGAACAAATAAGCAACGCGACTTAAACGCAAGAGTCTATTGCTTTTATCACAAACCAAGTAATAGCGCAATTCGTCGAACAGAGCGTCTAGGGCCAACAAATGACGGGCGCACCGGCGCCAAAAATTGCAAGAATACGTCATGACTGTCTACGTTCATACAATGGTGGAACCACCTCTTCCCATTTCGAATAGAGAAGTTAAGCACCATCTGGCTGAGTTAGTATTGAGATAGGAGACTACTCGAGAACCCTCAGTAATGTAGGCTTTTGCCAGTCTTGTTGTCGTTTGTCTCTGCATGTGCGAGTGTGATATGTTTGGGAGTGGTGTTCTAGTTTGATTGTGGGGAGTGTTCGTATTTTGATTGTATTTATGGTAATTCGTCGTATGCTTCCATTTCATCAGTCATAAAAACACAGTTTCTTCCCCACTTCCAAGGAAGAGCCAATACCACTATTTTCAGGAGCTCTTTATCTGATAGCTTACATTTGTCCAACTCCAAATGAGATCGAATGAATTGCAATGCGTTCCTAGAGTATGAAAGAACATCATCTTCAAAACTAAGGACACGCTTGATATCTTGTTGTGTTCTACTTCGAACCGATACATTCCATTGAGTACTGCATCCTTGGTCATCATAGGACCAATGTGTGATCACAAGGCCTCCAACCTCAACAGTTGCATCATAATTGCAGTGATAATCCGCTCTACTGATCTTGATACAGCTGTAGCTCACCTTTTGGAACACCTGGTCCCATACGAGTTGTCTCACTGATTGATTCAATCTCTTCATATCAATGTCACAAAGAACAATTCTTCTGCTCCTATCCTCCTCACCAAGCACGTTCATCCATTCATTCCATTCCTCTCTCTTCTTATCGAGTTCACTCTGTAAAAACAGTTGATTCTCATGTTTCTTGATCAGTTTTTTTAGTGATTTGACATAGGTGATCGAATTTTGGTGATACTCGATCACTTCTGGCAAACGGTTCCTCAACTGGAAATAAAAGCTTCTGGGATGATTCTGAAAAACCTTGTAAAACGCTTGGCAGGTGACTCCAAAACTGACAATGGGTGAAAGCACAGTAGTGGCAGTGGTAGATTCAACATTTTCCTCATCATCATCATCATCATTATTGACTTCTTCCTCCTCGTATTCTGGGATGTAGTCCATGATGGCGCCGATTAATTCACTTGGAAAGGTTTGAAATTTGTGTCTGCCATTTGGAGTTTGTGTTGGTGCCACCAAGGAACTTGTTCTTCTCCTCTTCATAATTTTTTTGGATTTGGGTTGCTGGTGGTTGTTCTCCGAAATTCTGGAACTCTTTTTGGCGCGGTTTGATTCAATGGTGAAAAATCATAAAACCCATACTCGCTTTGTGGGGGAAGTTGGTGTTTGTCAAGGATTTAAGATGTTGTGAATGGAGCAAGAATTTTATTCCAAACACTTCCAAGCATATCGTTTTAAGCCTTCACAGTTCAGAGTCACAAAGTGGCTCGTGGGATCGCGCTCTATTCCGAGTTGCTGTCCCATTTCCTTTATCCTAAACAACAGAATTATCATGCAGTTGATTTGCCAACCAGTCTAACCCTTGAGTTAATCCCTCTCCAGACTTTGCACACGTGGGTTGAACAATCCAGTTCTTTTGTAAAAGTTCGTGCATGTTCATTTGCTGCCGAACCTCCGCGGCACACAACGAGTGTGGGAGATCTTGTTTGTTTGCTAAGATCAATACTGGAACATTGGTTAACAGTTCATTAGATAAATACTTATGCAGTTCATCTCTGGCTTCAGATATTCTGTCCCGATCATCGCTATCTACGACATAAATTAGAGCATCTGTACCCTCAAGGTAATGTTTAAAACACAGAGAGCGAATTCGCTCATTACAACCTACATCCCACATGGTAAAGTCAATATTCTTGTATTTAACAGTTTCAACATTGAATCCGATGGTCGGGATAGTCACCACATCCTCACCAAGTTTCAGCATATAAAGTATGGTTGTCTTGCCTGCTGCATCTAACCCCAGAACAAGGATTCTTGCCTTCTTGTTCTCCCACATGCCACTAAAAAGAGATGTGATAAAATTTCCCATTGTTGTTGGTCCTTGAGCAAGTTTCTTGGCTTTTGTGATGGTCCCAGCGATCAGAACTTGGCACAACAGTTCGAATTTTCCCGATTGTTTCAGCGGACAAGATCACCTTATTCCAGTACTCTCCATCTTCAAATCATTGCAACCCGAAGGTCACTTTATATGCTGAAACTTGTTCACCCTTGTAGTCTCTCATGCTCCCTCTTTTTTTGGGTCACGAACGGGACATCGTCACCTTTGAGTTTGAGAAGACTAGGCCACCTGTTTCAACACCTGAATCCTCAAAACCGGATTTTGTTTTCCATACAACAATTGTTGCCTTGAATAATAATTCAGTACACTGCTGCGGGTCAGGATTCCGTTAAGCAACATTTTTTTTTAATACAACCATTTCGGTTGCTCACTTATTGTCTGTTGTTTTCTTCTGCCATCGCTCGCAGAGCGGTGGCTCTAGGTCACCTCTTTAATTCACGCAGAGCGTCATTGCTGTTGTTTCACACTGTTCACATATGTTCTTGCTTTCTTTTCTGCCCCTGAGTCCATTAACCACCAGGTTCTATGCTCTCCAATCAGATTACTTTGACAGTTTCTCATCTGGCAATCATGATGCTCAACATATGATGCGACTTCGAACCGATCATGCACCTCGAGGGCACATTCCGCTCAGCACCAAAACGCGGAGATTGCTCCAATTTTCATAAAGAATGTCTACGTTCATACAATGGTGGAACCACCTCTTCCCATTTCGAATAGAGAAGTTAAGCACCATCTGGCTGAGTTAGTATTGAGATAGGAGACTACTCGAGAACCCTCAGTAATGTAGGCTTTTGCACTCTTACTTCTGAACCAAACAAAACGTTGCCAACTAGTCAAATATTCCCTTTGAAGACACTTATTTGATTTATACGAGAATTACTTCAATTGAACAACTTTTCCATAACTGCACTTGTAGAGATACTTGTCGAAGCAAACACCATTGCAGCAAGCATCGCGAATCCCGCAGAGACAATTATACGATGGATTGTATAGATCTGCGTTGCAAACGTGAGTGGCGGTGGAATAACAGACATCCCAATACGCGCCAATAATGTTGTGGCAACATGCATCAGAAGAGGCGCATTGGAAGGTTCCTGTGTTTGATTGTTTCATTTCCAGGTACTTGAGATTGTCACTTTTTATACAACAAACAACCTCCTTTCATTGTATTGATAGGTATAGCTCGATTCCTTTTCGGAGTTTTCTTCCAAATTTGAATCAACTCCTTCAACAGTCCCAACGAACAAAGGGTATGATTGAATCAAACAGACAATATTGACAACACTTTTTCCCTCCAAATTTTATCGTTTTCTTCTTTCGCGCCAAAAAATATCGCAACAAAAACCAACATGTCAGGGACGGAAGAAGACGAACAACAACAAGAGGAACAATCCTTCTTCTCAAGTGACTACTTTAACATTGATGACATTATTTCTGAACAGGAGCTAATGCCAGTCTCCTTCCAAAGCAACGTCTACTTTGTCAATCCCTTCTTCTCTGCTGGTCAAGTGCCTCTGTTCATACCGGACTCACAGTCGCAAACCTCATCGATGAGTCAACCATCGTCTTCCATGTATGACGATGACTCTGTGAGTCAAACTTCCAACTCGGAATTTTCTGTTGAGAGTTCAGTGTTGAATGGCAATGGTCAACAGCAACAAGGGTCTGTTCCAGACAAGCAAAAGTTTGATCGCATCAAGAAAAACTCGAGAATGGAGCTTCCATTGTGGCTGAGTGCAGTGCTGACACAACAGGGTCACGTCTCTGTCATGCCACCCAAATGCTTCTCAACATTGGAGCAATTGGAAGCTGAGGCAACAACGTGCAATGCCAGAGGAATGAACAAGTATTACTTTGTGTTTGGTTCGCAAGTGTCAGAGTTGTTGACTGTTGCTGGATCATCAGCCAAGTATCGTCAATTTGGTGAACGAATGAGTCAAGTGTTGACACCTGCATTCAAGAAACGATTCTTGAAGATTCTGAATGAGGCACAGAATGCCACTTCTCACAACTACTCAGAAGCTACAAAGAGATTGACAACCACGGAATTGTTGGTTTTTGAGGCAGGCAGAGAAGGAGTAGAGGAATTCAATAGCTACAAGCAAACTTGTGGCTATGAAAACCTGAACTCTAGCTCGAAAGCGTCATTGTGGGATATGTCATCATCCTCTGACTCGTTCAATGCTCGTGACTTCTACAATCGGACGAAGCAATTGGACGAAGAACATGCGCAACAAGAAGAAGTTCAAGAGCGGTATAGGAAACGCGCTCTGCTATCTGACGGAACTACACATGGAACTCTCTGATTACTGTTCTTTCGCGAACAGTACTGCTAATTATTTAACTCCGACAAACCATCATCGGTTAGCCAAGTTTGATCTACAACTTGGTTGTGTGACGGTTATGGAAATGATGGTTCTACAACTTTGATTTTTTCCACTCGCAGAACAATCAACAACCACAAACATTAATAAAACCAACACAATGTCGAGCGCAGTCAAGGTTGCAGTAAGAGTACGTCCATTCAACGACCGTGAGAAGACAGCTAATTCTACATGTATTGTTACGATGCAGGGTGCAGGCACCACCCTTCAAGGTGCTTCTGCCTCAGATAAGCCACAAACTTTCACCTTTGATTACAGTTATTGGTCTCACAATAGTGAAGATGCCCATTTTGCTGTATGTTGACTAATTCGAAATTTACCTTAATTTTACGCACAGTTAGTAACTCATTTTATGTTGAAACGAACAGGACAACAATAAGGTGTTTAATGACTTGGGAGTTCTTGTTTTGGACAATGCATTCGAGGGATACAATACTTCCTTGTTCGCATATGGCCAAACGGGTAGTGGCAAGAGTTATAGTATGGTTGGTTATGGAGAGGATAAAGGTATCATTCCAAAGGTTTGTGACACCATTTTCCAAAGAATTGAGGCAGCAAAGACTGCTGGATCAACGATCCAATACCAAGTCGAGTGTACAATGATGGAAATTTATAATGAGGAAGTCAGAGATTTGTTCAATCCTCAAAAGAATCCTCCTGGTGGCTTAAAAGTGAGAGATCATCCCAAGACAGGACCCTATGTCGAAGGACTAACACCAATCCTTGTCAACAACTATCAGGAAGTGGACAGCTTAATGGCAAAGGGTACCGCTGCTAGAACTGTAGCCTCAACCAACATGAACAAAACTAGCTCCAGAGCCCACACGTTGTTTACTCTCATTTTTACTCAATCAACTGTCAATGAAACCAATGGAAATAAGCATGACAGAGTCAGTAGAATCAATCTTGTCGATTTGGCTGGTAGTGAAAAACTCTCTGCAACAGGTGCCAAGGGACAAACAATGAAAGAAGGAATTAATATTAACTTGTCTTTGACAAGTCTAGGAAATGTTATATCTGCTCTGGCAGACAAGTCCTCTGGTAAATCTGGTGTGTTTGTACCATACAGAAACTCTGTACTGACCTTTATTATGAAGGAAAGTTTAGGAGGTAATTCTAAAACCATTATGATTGCTGCTATTTCACCGGCATCCATCAACTATGATGAAAGTTTGAGTACACTCAGGTATGCTGACAGAGCAAAGAAGATTCAAAATGTTGCTATTGTAAACGAAGACCCAAATGTGAAATTGATCAAGGAACTCAAAGCAGAAATCGAGAAGCTAAAGATTCAATTAGATGGGGAATCACCTGCATCTGGACCTAGCACTGGTGTGAGTGACGAAGAAACAAAACGGTTACACCTCTCTCTAGATCAATCACAGAAGATTATTGCAGAATTGAGTATGACAGTCGAAGAGAAAGAAAAGAGAACACTACAACTCGAACAAGAAAGAAATGACGCTTTGAAGAAATATGGTCTCGGATCTGATTCAACCGCAGCCAAGCTCGATAGGTTGAAACATATTCACATTGTAAATTTGAATGAAGATCCTCAGATGTGTGATCAGCTTATCTATCCATTGCTCAAAGAGAAAACAACTGTAGGAGCTGCGACGAATGAAGAAAATAACCCAGATGTTCCTCTATCAGGACTCGGTATTGGAAAACTTCACGCCACTTTCTTCATCACAAACTTCGAGTACTATGAGAAAGAAAAAGACAACAAGGGAGTACAATTATTCATCGAACCTGCTGGACCTGAGTTTACAGTGTATATTAATGGTGCTCTTATCTCGGGTAAGACAGAAGTGAAACATGCAGATAGAGTAGTACTAGGAATGAATCACTTTTTTAGAATCGTTATTCCTGATCCTTCTAATCTTTCGGACACGGCTCAGCAAATTGACTGGCGAATGGCAATACAAGAATTAGCTGAGAATTTAGCTCAAGAAAAGGCATTCAAAATTAGAACTATGGAGAAGGAGCATGAAGAACAAGAGCAACAGAAGCAGTTGAAGGAATTTGAAGATAAACTGGCTCAACAAAAGGCGGAGTTAGACTCAACAATACAAAAGGAAAGAGAAGTGTTGAAAAACAAGGAAGCAGAACTTCAACGTCACATTCAACAATTACCACAACAAGATACCCCCGTACGATTGAAGTTAGAGAATGAATTAGAATTCATTAAATCTCGAAAGGAAGAACTGTCCCTCAGAGAACAGAGGAATGCTGAAGAAATGAAACTCAAGGAAGATGACTATAAGAAGAAACTCGAAGAAGAGAGATTGAAATATCAAGAACTTCAACAACAAAAGGCTCGAATGGAACAAGATCAGCAACTTAAGGTTGAGGAATTCGAAAAGAGAATTGCACAACAGAAACTTGAGATGGAACAAAAGCTCCAACTAGAAAAAGATGCTGTTAGATTAAAGGAAGAAGAAATGAAGAAGAAGGAAGCTGAGATTACGAAGAGAATGGCTGAACTCAACGAACAAGATGCAGCCGAAAAACAGAGACTGGAAGAACAAATGAAGCTCTTAGTAGCTGAAGTTGAAGCGGCTAAAAAGAGAGAAGTAGCCAAGATAGAAAAGTATTCTTTGAGAGGACAGCAACACCAGGCAGAGTTGGAAGAAGAGAAAAGAGTATTGAATGATGTCGTACAGAAGTCCATGGGTGCTATCAATATCAACGATGTCTTCATCCGACTTATTCCCCTCATTAATGAGGTCAACTTTATTAGTAATCAGATGAAGGTAGACACAGACTTTGAGCTCAAGTTTGATCCAATAACCCATATTGTGACTGTCTTGGTGCGTAACGAATCTGTTGGTTGGGAGACTGAGTGGTCTGAAGACACATTTGCTAGTTCTGTGCATCGTATGAGAGAAGTATATGAATTATCCAGAGTTGATCCCTTCTTCGTCTTGAACGAGAACAATGATCCTTTCTTTGATCGAGAAGCTGCTAATCGAGCAGGAAAGTCTTATCAACCCAGTCAAACATCAACATCACTTACTCAATCCACATCATTTCCTCTATCCTCTGATTTTGCAGGCTTTGGATCCAATCCCTATACCCTCCAACAATCACATGAGACTCAAATACAAACAGAGCATCTCTTGGCTGAGAATGCCAACCTCGTTGAAGAGAACAACCGATTGAAGATTGAGTTGGAAGATATGAGACAGAGAAAGATTGAAATGAATCAGAAGAAAAAGGAGAAAAAGCAGGCACTGCGCGAGGAAAGAAGACTGCGATATGAGAAGAAGGGTTTGGTGTATATTCCATCTGATGACTCGGACTCTGAAGATGAAGATGACTTTGATGGTCATCTAAACGCTCAGAGGAAAAAATTTAAGAGAGAAAGACTTATGAATAAGTTCCCCATTGCTCATGTTGAATACTTTATCATCAGTAAGAGTTCTGGTCAAGCTCTCGATGCTGATGCGAAGACGATCGCCCAACTATCCGACAATCATCCACGTGTGTTCCTGAACACATTGTCTGAAACATCCCCTAGTCAAAGATGGATGTTCAAAGGACAATCAACTGGTAATTATTCTATTCAGACGAAATATTTGGGCTCTGAAATGTGTCTTGATGGGAATACCTTCGTGTTGCAGCACCATAATGCGTATCCTGTTCCATTTCTATGGACTCCCACAAATCAACCCAATCATCAATGGAGATTGGACCCTACTGGAACACCTGGAGAATTCGTCATTGTTAACGTTCACAATTCTCTTGCATTGGACTCGAATGTTGGTGCCACGACGCATCTAGATGAAAAGTTTCAATCACCTTTCTTATGGACTCCCTCACCTTCCGCTCCTAATCATCAATGGATATTGAGAATTGCTGGAACGACAACAAAGGACAAGAAAGAAAAGAAAGAGAAGGATAAGAAAGAAAAGAAGGACAAGAAGGATAAAAAGGAGAAGGACCGTAAAGACAAGAACGCCAAGAAGGAGAAGAGTCACGAGCCCAAGCATGATGAAGAAACTAAGTCTATAGACAAGAAGAAAAAGAAGGCCAGCTCTGCAGATGTGTCTCAGTCTGAGTCAAAAGTTTGTATTTTGCAATAATAAAACAGTGAATGTCCTACGCGTATCTGTCCCTAAGAATGACTGCTTGTTTCGTTAGGGTCATAAGAACGTAGCTTTCCTGTGAGCAGTTGTCTTCTTTCGTTGGAGGTGTTACAACTTTCACCAAAAACTTGAGTCACAAGAAGTGACATGAAATGCTCAAATTGACTTCGTTAGCGAGACAGCAACTAAATAAGATGGACTTAAAAAAACGAACACTGAATTATGGTTCAAGATAATTTAACGTGATCGTTTATTCCTTCGATCATAGGTTTTGTTGTTATCATTCCTTGGTGGAGATGAACTCTTTGTCTTCCTTGTGGAATATTCTTGGAACTCGCCACTATCACTACGAGAATCATCTTCCACTGTTTGCTCTTTCTTTTCAAAAATGTTAGCAAACTGCTTGCTGCAGTGTCTCACAAACTCTGGCTTCACCTTTAGAGTCTTCAATGTACTCTTCTGCATGTCACCTAGATCATAGGGACCATATCGAATTCGAATCAACCGACTCACCGCCATATTAAAGTGTTGAAACACTTTTCTAATCTCACGATTCTTTCCTTCAAACATGCTGACACGCAACCACGTGGTTCGATCATTGGTCTGCGATCGAATCTCAGCCTTGATTGCACCATAGGTCCTTCCATCCACATTGAATGCACCTCTCCTAAACTGATCCAAGTGCTCTTGCGTCACATAGCCATGCACACGCACCAAATACTCTCTCTCCAAGTGAGAATCAGGCAACTCCAAATACCTCTTCAAATCACCATCATTGGTCAACAGGAGAAGCCCTTCACTATTGTAATCCAACCGACCTACACTCATCAAATGACCAAATCCCATTCGATACAATTGATCATACATGGTCAATCGATTGGTGTTTGTTTCATCGATACGACTGCACAGCATCCCACGTGGCTTGTTGAATGCATAGAGCTTTGGTTCCAATAGCTTTTCATGCATTTTTTCACTTGAAATCAATTGACCGTTGATATGGATGATATCAGTGGAAGAAACCTTGCATCCAATGTTAGTCATTGGCTTTTGATTCACTTTGATTGCACCATTCTGTATCAATTCATCAGCTTGTCTCCTGGAGCACATGCCCATTCGAGCCAAGTACCTATTGAGTCGTATCTTGTCACCAGCACTGTCTTCTTCTTCGCCATCTTCATTTTCCACAAGAGAACCATTTTCAATCACGCCATCTTCATTTTCCGTAGTGCGTGTCGGAGTTTGTTTCTTCAATCGGGAAATTTCTTTTTGGCGGTCTTTTTCACTGAGTTGAAAATAATCATCAAACGATTTCGTTTCTCCCCCAGTATTCAACTCCTCCTGACCACCAACCATATTCCTCCTCCTCATCGTATTCTTCTTCTTTTCTTCTGCTTCTTTGCTTACTGCAGTAAGCACATTCACTCTTGTTATAGATTGAGCTTCTTCTTCTGATGATGATGATGAACGAGTCATTTTTGCACCTACCTGTTGCTTGAAGATCTTTTCACTACTTTCATCAATGTTCGCTTTCGTTATTGTTGTTGTTGCAGATGCATTGGAGATGCGAGTGGCATAGGAAAAGTCAATGTATCGATTCAGGAATGGAAATAGTTTGGAGTGAGTGTGGATGATGCTCTTGTTGTTGCATCGCATCAAGTGATGAAACATGATTTTTTGTTGTTATTGTTTTTGCTTTGTTTGATTTTTTGAAGAAGGTTCAATCGGTGTGAATTAGCGGGAAATCGGGAAGGATTTACAGAAAAAACGGGATAAAGTGATGACGATTAAGAGTTCGAGACTTCGATCTGTTGATGTGCTGCATCCTGGTAGTGTCAACTCTTGGGTTGAGAAGATGGAAACTTTCAAAGATTGTTCGGAACTTGGTTACTACATGTTCAATATGGAACATGAGTTGAAAGACAAAGCGGAACACTTGAAGAGGTGGAAAGAATCAGAGAGTTATCTAAAATTTATGTATCAACTTCGTGTCGGATACAACTCTGAGAAATTTAGAGCTAAATATTCTAAGATCATTGATGTAGAAACCATGGCCATGAACAATTTGAGTTCCATCGAGGGTGAAACAATGTTTCGAGTAGAGAGAAATGAACTCAATCATATTTTGAATGCAGAAATAGTGAAAGAAATTCCAATGAAGTCTAATATTACTACAGATGATGTTGTTCATGTCGATGAGGTGGAAGAGTACGAAGAGTATGACGACGAGGATGATGTATCTGATCGGATTGTACCAAGTGACAGTCCCGATAAAAATGAAGAGTATGAAGAAAACAACAAATTTGATAGAACTTCTTTACATGATAGTAATAAGATTGAACCTCCTCTGAGAACCGATGACCACGAAGAGTACGATGAGTATCACGAAGATAGTCATACAGATGATCTTGTAAGCAATAACCTTAGCGTTCCCTCCGTACAAGTATCGAATGAAGCCAGTTCTGGCGATGAAAATGACTTTGTTAATGAAACTTGTTCTTCAACAAAAGCAGTAGCAAACGAAGTCCAAGAGTCTACTAGTATCCACAAAATTCATCAGTTGGAGATCATTGAGTCTAGAATTCCATTAATGGATCATCCACTACTGAAGGAATTTAGAAAAGACTTACTAAAGCTAATGCAACATCAACTATGTATCCAGTTTCCAGACAATCCCCTAGATCATCATATATTGATTCTCAGTAGAGAAACTCCCGATGTAGACACCATCTTGTATGGAATCAAGGCAATACTCGTAAACAGACCCGTTTCTTCTTTTATGGGAGGTCAGAAGAATCTCTATTCAATATTTGAGTCCCTTGAAATTATAGAAAGAATGGACATCATCAATGAATTTGAATCCACAGAGGGTATGTCCAATCGGTGTATGTTCTTGTATCTCATATCTTATTCTTAACATGTTACAATAGAGGTTAGATTACTCTTATCAAACAAAAATCACTCTACGGAGCACAAGTGTACACTGTTTCTAAAATTTTTGCTTGAAATGAGATACTTGCATAAGTTGACCGCAGACTTACTAAGTTGTGATCTGTATCGAGAGGAATGTTATGAAGAAGGATCCCTCATGCTCTCTCATCAACACAAGGACTCTATTCTCTCTATCCTCACATTCATTCAACACTCCTTTTCATTTGATTTTGGTTTCTCAAAATCACGAACTAACTCAGTTGGTTTGGAGAATCTTCTTAGTCCGGAGATAGCAAAGCTCAACCTTGATCTCACCAAACAGGTCAAGACAATTACGGATTACTTTGCCTCGAAAACAGACTCCATGGGTTGTGACGCAGTAAGTAACAAGCACTAACATGTACTTGAAGTATGTCATGGCACTAACCCAACTTTCGCTGACATAGGAGGACATTGGAGATGAATTACAAAATCCAGGAATAGGTCAATTGATCAGGAATATACTCTGTCCCCTTCTACTCAAAATGCTATCTTGCGGTCTCAATCAAAACGATGGATGGTTCGTCAGATTCACACCTGGCTGTGTTTCTCACTTCTGGAGTGTCATTGAGTTCTGTGCTAATGCAACAGATATCCAACAGAGTATAACAAATAGTTATGATCTGAGTGGTATGGTACAAACGATCAATGAACTTGTGAATTCAAGGAGGTACTCGATTTTGAGCAAGGACGAGTTGAGTACAAAAAAGTTTAACAGTTTTGTGTGCTACTGTCTCAAGTATGTGGATGCTTGTGAATTTTTTTTGTTTGTCATTTGATTGTTCCTTTCCACTCACTGATTTGGTGAATCATGCAGCTACAAGATTCTACACAGGAGTTTGGCAGTACTATTCTCGCGCAGATTTATGCCAATCATCTCAAAGTATTACAAGCAGGATGCTGTGTTAGTCAAGCCGTCCATTACTACCCATCTCTTCCAAAACCTCAAGCCATTGTGCGAATTACCTTTTGTTTTGCATGAAAATTGAATAAATTTGTCAAAAGAGCGAAAAACTGAAAGAACAAACATGACATTTTATAGACTTCAAATTTAGAGCATCTTTTGGATGAGGTCGACCATGTATTGTTCACGGTTACCGAAAGAACCACCCAAAACAAAGTGCTTCTTGATTGACTCATAACCACCAGTTGGGTGAGTCAGCTTGAATGGCCACAAGAAGTTGGAGGCTTCCTTGAAGTGTGGACCGACAGTGTAGATTTCGTGAATCAAATCTTCAACGCACAAAATGTCGAATTTGCCGAGTTGTTCTTCAATGATAGCATTGCTTGTGATTGGGATTCTTTGGCCGTTGACCTTAGCATAACCTCTCTTGTAAACCAAGTCGGAGACAGACTTTTGGTCTGGGTAACCGTATGAGATGTATGGTTCGACAAGTCTCAACATGTTGATGGTAGCCTTGTTCAATCTAACGAAGACACCGTTGTTGATTTGTCTGAGTCTCAACAATTGAAGAGCCTTTCTAGCCTTTGGGCTGACACTCTTCAAACCTCTAGTTCTGATGACGAAAGCGAGCTTAGCTTCACCCTCAACAAAGATGTTTCCGTGAGCAGCAGCTTGTCTCTTGAATTGAGCAACTCTGTTTTGTTCAGTTTGGTATTCCTTGGCATACTTTTCAGCACGCTTGGCGATAACCTTTCTGTTTTGTCTAGTCTTCTTCTTGATGGAAGCTTCCTTCTCAGCTCTTTGCTTTGCAGCTTCGGCGTTTCTGTTTCTTCTGTTCAACAAGGTTTCTGGAGCCTTGACGACTGGTGTAACATCGGCGACTGTCTTTACCATTTTGAATATAAAAGTGTTATGGCTGTTATGGGTAATGAGGTTTGTGATTGATTTTTTGTTTGTCAAAAATTTGTGACTTTTTACCTGGTTGACCCGAAAAATGGTTGGGTTCAACAAAAAAATTAAAGCTTCAGATTTTTCAATGAACTTGCTAATACACCGACGAGACCAAAAACTTTTCTCTTGTCATTGTTGTGTCTTGATCCACAGAAGTATGAGATGATCGGTCAAACAATCTTGTTGGCAATCGCTGCTCTTCTTGGCGCTCAATGGCACAACAGACAACGTAGCTTGAGCAACAGGCCTCTACCCATGCTCGTCTGGGACATTGTAGCTCAATGGTCCGTTGCCAAGCAACGACAAAATGAAGCAACAAGACGAAAGAAGCTATCACAAGCACGTAGCTTACCATCATCACCAGAGAGCAAACAACTGCTGGCAGCAGATGAAGGATCCACAATCAGTGAATCAACAAAAAGTCGTGGTGATTCACTGCCAACGTCGTTTGCTACGAGCCATAGTCCCTACTTTGGTGAAAGACCTCATTATTTCACTCCTCCCAGTGATATGGAGCAGTATCGATTGAGATCTGTGACTGCTGCCTCTGCACAAAGCTCATCATCAAAGATGGTTGGCTCAAGGATTTTGAGTGGTGATGATCGAACCATGTCCTATCAGCATCACTACATTCCTTATCCCAATGATGCACCTTATACGTTTCCCGCCATAAAAGCGCGCGCCATCTTTACAAAAAAACCAAAGCACGTGAAGCAAGTGTATATTGCTTCGGTGGATCCTGTTCAACGAACCAATTTGAGAACGGGAGCAAAGTTGGAAGTTCCATTGACTCAGTTAGAGGAGAGATTTAGAACAGTTTATTCGAATGCGGAACGAAATCAGTTGATGATTACGATGAATGCGACAAAGGATCACGAGTTGCGCAAGTGGGAGAGAGATGGATTGTTGAAGAGAGTGGACGATGTGTATGATTTTCATCATGTGGACGGATTGGTGAGCCCTCCGTTGACTGATATGAAACCAAAGACACCAGTGTTGGAACCTTCATGGTTCACAAAGTAGTCTTTAGTTCTTGGAGAAAAATGTTTGATTATTATTGTGTGAAGAGATGATGAGTGAGCACAAAAAACAATGACTTTAATTTTACGAAATGAAGTGTTAGAGCTCTGGATTATCGACGACAACACAGCCATGCTTGATCACTTTGCTAATGACAGAGTCTGATGAATTTCCAATCTCATAAATCAAGTGCTCCCAGTTGGCAGAGTTCACAATGACACAATCTCCAAATTTACCACGAGTGAGTGAGCCATACTTGTCGCTACAGTCCAAGGAGGCAGCAGCATTCAGTGTACAAGCAACCAATGCCTCTTGCATGGTCATTCTCATGTTGACACAACTGAGATTCATGACAAATGGCAAACTCATGCAATGGGCATTTGGATTGAAATCAGATGCCACAACAACAGGAACACCGCTGTCAATGAGCTTACGTGCAGGAGGGTATTCAATTCTCAAAACATAGGCAGTTGTTGGCAACAGAACAGCACAAATTTCCTTCTCTGCCATGAGCCTGGTTCCCTCTTCACTAATCATCTCCAAGTGACTGATTCCGAGTGCACCAATCTCAGCACCCAACTCTGCACTCTTCATTGCGTGCAACTCGTCACCATGGAAATTAATCTTGAGGTTGGCCTTTTCTCTACCGGCTAACAGAATCTGTCTTGTGCTCTCCGTATCGAAGACACCTTCCTCATGGAACACGTCAATAAACTTGGGATCAATCAAGCCCTGATCTCTCAACCGAATCAACTCTGGTATCTGTTCTTCAATAACCATTTGAGTATATTCGGTCATTGTCACACTGTCTGCCTTGGGAACCGAATGAGCACCCAAATAATTGGCAATCATGTGCGGCAAACGATCAGCATACTTTTGGTTGACCGCATGGATTACCTTTAGCATTTTCATCTCAGTCTCCGTATTCAATCCATAACCACTCTTGGCTTCCACAACAGTAGAACCGTTGCGCAACATGGTTCTCAACCTCTTTTGCAACAAGTGACTCAACTCCTCTTCGGACGACTGTCTCGTGTGTCTCACCGTAAACGCAATTCCACCACCCATCTTATGAATGTCCATGTACGTTGCACCACTCAACTTCATACTAAACTCGTGTGTTCGATCACCGGACCACACTGGATGTGTGTGACCATCGACCAATCCAGGCACCACACTCTTGCCACGTGCATTGATCACTGTTTCGAACTGAGAGTGATCCTTAATGAACGGATGTTCTTGAAGGAGATCCTCATGTGTACCAATCGCTACAATGGTTCCATTCTGACCTACAATCATCGATCCATTCTCAATGATTTGAATCGAATTTTGATCTTTGCCTTTTTTCAAGCGTAGAGAGGGATCCGAGGTAATGGTAACCAGTTGGGATGCTTGTTCAATGAGGAGACGATAAGGTCTGTTATGATTGGATGACATGAGAGGGTGGAGTTTGTTTTTGGGTTGGTTGTTTTTGAATTCTTTTTCTGTTTCTTGTTGTTGATTGATTTTGACGGTAGCCAATCTGGATGTCGGATGTTTGGAGGGTGATGGTTCCTCATGAAGTAATCAGAATACGAAGGAGAATACAGTTTTATTTTTTATCTACAGAGACTTAGTTGAGCAGTGACCTCACGACAGACTTGATGGACAGTTTCTTGAGATCGGTATATGTCTGACCAACACCAACAAACACGATTGGATGTCCAGTCTTGTACACCATGGATATAGCAGCTCCCACCTTGTCATCAATCGTATCAAACTTTGTGAGCACGATACCATCGATCAAATCTCTAGCAGGTGCCACAGCTGCGGCATTCTCACCCATGGAAATGTTTTTTAGTGCATCATTGAATTTCATTAGTTGATCGATGCCGTCGTTACCAACGAGAGCTTCACCTACGAACAATACCATGTCAGGATTGTTCAAATAAATTAATTTGGTTAATGATTTCATGAGTGGTTCATTGTCTTGCATTCTTCCTGCAGTATCAACCAACACTACGTCATAATTCTTTCGTTTTGCTTCGTTGATTGCCTCCTTGGCCACGATAGAGATATCCTTGCCGTAACCGCGATCATATACTGGTACATTGAGACACTTGGCATGAACATTCAATTGTTCGACAGCGCCCGAACGGAACGTATCACAAGCAGCAATCAGACACTTGAGATTGTTTTGCAATAACCAGAAGCAAATCTTGGAAAGACTGGTTGACTTGCCGACACCGTTAACACCGCAGAACGTGATCACATACGGTCTATTCTGTTCTCTAGCTGCCATAATATCACGCAGCATGTCAATGTTGCGCTTTGGTGTGAGAATTCGAGTCATTGTCTCCTCCAGTGATCGTATCACTTCGGATTGCAATCGCGTAAATGCACCAATCTTCTTTCCCTGCAAATCTTCAGCAACAGACTCACAAATCTTTTCTGCAATCTCAGCAGCCACATTCTTTGATATCAATGACTCCTTAAACTTTTGCATGAGAGGCCCCAACTCTTCCTTTTCAATGGTTTTTCCGTTGGCCAAATTGTTGAAGAACGATCCAAAGATTCCAGTCTTCTTCTCCTCCTTCTCCTGCAACTTGTAATCATTGGCATTGAAACTGCTTTCATCATCATCATCATCGATATTGGTTCTTGCATTGCGATCTGGCATGTATCGATTCATGAATGCATTGACTTGATCATCCTCCGAACTGGTATTCTTCTTGTTTGCATTCAACGCATCTGCAGCTGCCTTTGTATACTTCATATCGTCCCACTTGGTTGCCTTTTTCACTGGTTTACTACCACTGCTGTTGCTACCAGTCGCTGGACTATCCTTTTTCGAAAATGTTTTCATTTCTCTCTTGCTGCCTGATCTACGAACAGATGGAGACAATGACTGTGCATCCAAACTGTCTCTATTGTTTGTTTGTTGATGAGTAGGCGTCGTTGGTGACTCACTATCCGAATTGCTATTGTCACTATCATTGTCTTCATCACTATTCTCCTCTTCTTCTTCTTCTTCACTATTATTGTTGTTTGTTCGTCGTCTCTGATCTCGCGCCAATTTTTTTTCCTTTTCTTTTTGAATTTGTTTTTCACTTCTCAATCGCTCCGACACGGTTTGCTTTTGGAAAGCGCCTTGTTTCTTGAGTGCTCGATTCTCTCTGTCTCTCATTTCTACTGCTCTCAAAATATTCTTGTACTCTTCCGTAAATTCGGAGAAATTATAATGACTGAGTGTTTGTGTTGTTGAGCTACCATTGCTATTGTTTGATGATTGTTGTGAAGATGAAGATGACTTTTTGGCACCACTCAACACATCTTTAAAATTGTTCAAAAATTGTTGCTTGACAAGTGCCAACAATTCATCGACATAGAGCAATGGAATCATTTTTTGATAAGCGACGATAAACAGGAGATCGAGGTCATTTTCGAGTGACCATTTCAGAACGTACTTGTCATAGTTGTAGCTCTTTTCGGAGGATCTTGATTCGAGCAACACGTTTCTAATGAGTGCGTTCACTGGGTTGCCAGTCAATGGATGAGTTGTGTGACTCCAGAGTACGAGACCACCCTTGGTCACAATTGTCACGTTATCAATCATTGTTGTTCGGTTGTTGTTGTTTTGTTTTTTGTGTGAACTATGTGTTGGAAGAGTTTCTTATGTTCATGCCACCAAAGCAGAGAGGAGAATTTCACAAGAGGTAAAATTTAGTTTTTTTTCATTGTAAGGCGGAAAATGGGCTGACGTCATCACTCCAAAGAGAAAGCCTGGTGGCATTTTGCAGCTGTTCATCTGATCTGACCAATGGTGAATTCCGATTGCTTCCGGAACACAAGGAGAAGGTGCAAATCATACGACTGTATCGCCTCCAAGATGGTTTGAATTCGAGCACAGCTCTTCAACTACTTCGATCCAGAAAAGAAAGATCCAAAGATTCTGATGCGACACGAATAAAGAGCTAAAGAGAATCAAAGATGAAAATTCACCACCAACTTTTCTGAGATCTAACTCTCAATCTCAGACGTGAAACTGGCATGCGAGATTGTCCCTCTTTTTCCCCGCCTTTGTTGAAGAAGAAAAAAATTTCTTTTTACACACAAAAAATCAAAGAACAACAAAAACATCATCAACATCAACAACACTTACACGAATTAATACGAAAAAATGAAGCCATTCTTATTGCACGCCCACATGAACCCAATCACGTGGTTGAAATTTAACAGAGAGGGTGATTTGCTCTTTGTTTCCTCAAAGGATTCCCTCTGCACCGTTTGGAGAGTCTCTGATGGTCAATTGTTGGGATCATACAAAAACTCTGGTGCTGTCACATGCCTGGACGTTTCAGGTATGCTTTGATTTTTGTTTATTTCATGTTTCAATCAAAAAGCTTTTTTTCGCGCCTTTTTTTTCGCACTCTACAGTGCAACTTGTTGAACATGAAGACTGACTCAAGTTGATCTCTTTCAAAATGAAACACCACACGATCATATGTATATATACTTATAGCTGACTCTACTAGAATGATCTCTGCCAATGCAGATCACAAGTGTGTACTATGGGATGTGATGTCTGGAAAGAAGATTACTGAATTTCAATTGGATACACCTGTGAGAGCCATTCAATTTGCTGAAGGCGATCGTCAATTTTTGTGCGTCACTGATTCTTCCTATAGAAACACTCCTGCTATTCACATTTTCAATATTCCACAAGCTGCCATGGAAGACAATGATTATGATGATCGTGGAAAACGTATGTTTTCAGAATGATTATGTTGTTTTTATGTGATTATTGACAACAAGAGCTAACATGTTTTTTCATTGATCAATCGATTTAAAAATGCTTTTTTTTGGACGCATTGCGTGTGAAAACAAATGAATTAATCATCAATAATATCATAATCACCAATAATACTAATACTAATACTAATAATAACAATAACCAACAATAGGCCACATTGCCTCTCTTAAGATACAACAAAATGAAAAGATTACATGTGCCATGTGGGGTCCATTGAACGAAAAGATTGTCTGCGGTTGTGACGACGGTTCCGTTCGTCTCTACGATACCAACTCTGGTCAATGCTTGGGTCAAGTCAAGGAACACAGATTGGCTGTCACAAAGATTTCTCTCTCCAAGGACAAGTTGCTCTTTATCAGTTCATCCACTGATAACACTGCAAAATTGTTCCACACCACAACATTGGAATTGATCAAGACTTACAAGTCTACTGAACCAGTGAACAGCGCAGCCATCTCACCAAATAAGATGCATGTCATTCTTGGAGGAGGTACAGACTCGAGAGATGTGACCACTACACTTGGTAAGAGTACTTATTTCGATATACGATTCTTCCACATGGTGTTTGAGGAGGAGATTGGTAAGGTGAGAGGTCATTTTGGTCCTATTCACATTTTGGCCTACACTCCTGATGGTCTTGGTTTCGCATCTGGTGGTGAGGACGGTTATGTGCGATTACACAAGTTTGACAAGGCTTATTTGAACATGGATGACGGTGTCAACTCTCTCACTGCAATCAACAAATAAACTGCAAAAATAATTCTACTATTTTATTGGTGATGTGTGAGAAACGTTTTTTGGTATAACTATTGTCGTTTGCATGGTGGATTGTTTTGCCATTTCCTTTCGAATTTCAACCAACCACGGAGAACTTCATACACACCTCTAGGCATAATGACGGTCGTAGTGTTTGACACCAAAGAAATCTCTGTAGTCATTCTAAACAGGTGTCCGACATTTCCATATGTGAGATTGAGGGGTTACGAGGAATTCACCAATCTTTGCACCTGCCCATTTCTCTCGTCATTTTCTCTTCACACTTCACTTCCCGTCACATGTCAAAAGTCCCCAAAGGCTCGCATGTCAAAATATACACAACATGTCTGTTGGGCCGCTTCACACAAAATTGTTGTTTTTCGCCACATGTCAAATTCCAGACACCTCAAAACACAATCACCTCAAAGCAAACAACACTCAACAACAAACAACAACCGTCATCATCACTCATACAACAACAAGAGAAGAGAGAGAAATGACCAATAACAACAAACAACAACAATTAAAATCATTTTCTCTAAAGAATGGAGCAGGAACGACAGATGTTCAACGCTTGATTTCACGGTTTGATTTACTGAGTCGTCAACCATTGTTACTCATCTTTGCATTGTACCAGTTCAGTATGGGTCTGCTGTTAGCAATCAGTCCAAGTTGGTTCCTTCGATTGACTTCCTTCCATGATCGTTATGATCGTATCAAGGACCATGGTGGTCCTTGGCCACACATGGTTGGTGTAGCTCTCATGATTCAAGGCATTCCCTATGTGATTACATACGTGTTAAAGTATGACATGATGTATAGGTCCATTATTTTCAGTAGATTGGTTGGTGTGGCATTTTATGCGCTAGTTGTGTTCGTTTTGAGACATGCGAGCTTCACCTTGGTTTTGACTCTTGGTCTCTTCGAAGTGCTATGGTGTATTTTGGCGCTGTTCATGGTACTTTACAAAAACGGTTATTTTGGCGCGAGAGCACAAGGCGAGCCGCTACCAAAGAAAATTCAATTGTCTAACGTGAAGCCGTTGAGCATTGTATTTTCGACATTGAGTGTCTCTGTGGGATTGGCAGAGGCGATTGGATGTCTCTTGGTGCCCAACATGTGGTGCTCCCTGCTCAATCAGAGATCACCTCCACTCGTTGAGCTATACATTCGTTGGTATGGCTTCCTTCAGCTATTGACACTCTTTTTCGTGTACAAGCAAGCCAGAAGCAAGAATTGCCACATGATTGTGTATGCTCATGAGATGTTGGGTAGAATTGTTTGGGTTTGCTTGACTGTTTGGCTCATGTTCTCTGGATTGTTGCTCCCTTCTGTGCCATTGGCTCTCTTTGTCTCATTTAACAATTTGATGATTGTTTGGGCCTTTTTGGAGATGAAGAAGAACATTTTGGATCCTAGTGTTCTCGTGGACTATGAAAAGTAGGAGGGTAGGCAGGCAGGTTCATCAATCATCACACCTCCTCCTACAGGGCATGCCCCATCTTTTTTGTTATTCATCCCAATTGATTGTACCAACCAACCAACCAACTACCCACTCACCACACTTACGCATGATTGTGCGCACGCATGCAAAGAATATTTTTCATTTGGTGCGGCAAATGTCAATGACGATGATGAGCCTTTTGGGTACACGCTAGCTACATGCACATACACAAGAGAGTGGATGGTTACAATCGCTACCACACACGCACGTCAATATTGTACAACAACAACAACCTTAATTCTCAAATAAATAAAACAAAAAAAATAAATACTTGATCAAATACAATGAACTTCAAAACTAAGATGTCATATGTTATTAAGAATCTCCTTCATTTAATCTCCGTCTCTTCCGGTTGCCTGTTTCATGGATGTCACTGGGAAATGTTGGCATTGCATGTCTATTTTTTGGTAAAGGACACTCTGAAAAGTAAGGATGTTCCAATGCTTCTTCCGCTGTTATTCTCTGTTCTGGATCGTACTCTAACATTCGACTCAGGAGATCCATACCTAGATCTGACAAGAGAGGCTCAGGATTCACAGCAGAAACTTTTTGGAATCGATCAGCGAGACTGCTGTGAGGAGGTCCAGAGAACTTGAAACGCTGTACGGCAGGCAATTTGGAATATCCTTTCCATTTCTTGTCATCTGGCACGCCCAACTCTTGAAATATACGTCTGAGTTGATCAATCTCACCTTCACCAGGGAACAGAACTTGTTTTGTCAACAATTCTGCAAATATACAACCGACGGACCACATATCGAGAGGTGGACCATAAGTTGTCGATCCCAGAAGCACTTCCGGTGCTCTGTACCATAGTGTAACTACGACAGGAGTGTATGGCCGCAAAGGAGAGCCATACTTTCGCGCCATACCAAAATCACAAAGCTTCAAATTGCCTCTATTGTCCATGAGAATGTTTGATGTTTTCAAATCTCGATGAATCACCCAATTACGGTGCAAATACATGATTCCACTCAGAATTTGAATCATCAGGCACTTGACTTCCGAGATGGAGAATGGTCTCGGTCTCTGTTCATTCAAATCATACAGTGTATGGTCCATGTAGTCCATAACTACAAAAATCTTGTTCAAGTCACTACCCATGACCACTTCTCTCACATTGACAATATTTTCATGCTTGAGTTGCAACAAGAGTGATACTTCTCTGAGTGCACTTGTGGGAAATCCTTCTCTCACCAATTCCTTGTTTAGCTTTACTCTCTTTAGAGCTACAATTTCATTGGTTCTCTTGCATTGTGCCCTTGCTGCGCGTGTGCATGTCAAATTTTTATTGTAAAGTTTTAGATTGTTGTGTGTATAAAAGAACAACGGAAATCAAACAAAAACAAGTTCACACTATAAAAACAAGCAACTTTTTTCGCAAAGCTTTCGAAAGCGACCGATACTTACATACGACACCGTAGACTCCTTGGCCAATTTGATTCAAGAACTCGTAGTTTTCAACAGAGTCACACGACTTGAATCCAGGTTGATTCAAATCATCACTCTCCTCATTTTCTTTTTGAAGTGATGGTGCTTCTTCGTTTGTCCATTGATCATTGCTTGCTTCCATTTTTTTTGAATTCTGTGTGAAGAGAGAAAAAAGTTCCACCAACAGCACGAGTTTTCTCATTCCTAAGAATAGAAGACAACCCCGTCAAAATAAAAAAAATCATTTTGTAAAAACAAGAAAACAAGGATGAGCTCAATCCCACGAAACTCCTCTAGTTCTTCTGCTCTCGGCTTGTTGTTGCCCAACACTCACCCGACAAAAGTTAAATGGTCTCCAACTCGTTATATTCCTGTGATTCTAATCCCTGAGAAATTGTCTGTAGAAGGATTGAAAGAGGGCACGTCGTATTGTTGGGACTCTTGTAAGGACTATAGCAACAAAGGAAGTGAGGCGATTGTTGGTGGGGCTCAATATGTCATGAACTACATTCCATCTTGGCAAACAGACGGGAAAGAATTAGAGAAAAAAGAATCACAGGAATAGAGACACTACCTTATCCCTTCACTGAAAGATGAGACACTCGATACTCAGGATGGTGTCTGCGATGCCTAACGGCAAGAAATGCCTCCTTTTTATTCCCAAGAATAGATTTGCACGAAATCCCGAAAACCAAAACAAAAGTTGTAAAAAAGAGTTCATTCCAAGATCACAGGAAATGAGCATCTTCCATGACCCCAGTTCCTCTGTTCTCGGCCAGTTAGCGACAAATACTCAGTTAGCAGATCCTGTCACTCCTTCCTTGGTCGCCCCGTCCGGTGTGTTACGCTCATTGGTTACCAGTGAAGCAAAGTTTGGTTTTGACCGAGTGTACCTGGTTGATTTGTCTGATTCTCAAGAGGACCAATCATCTCAAGGTATGAATGCTCTGAAGAACATCATGTGGAATACCTACGCCTTTCTACACACACCACTAGGAAAGAGTTTACTTGTGCTTGGACTTCCACTGATTGTTGAGAAAGGTGCTGTGTACTTGATAGGGCAAATAGGATTTTCGGTTTTGGGGATTGAGAAAAACTCACCTGCTGCAGAGTGGATGAGGAGCTATAAAGGAACGGTCCAAGCTAATTCTTGGCTCTCGTGGTTCCAGAGTACGGGAGCAAAATCCACAACGGGTCTCTTTAACTTCTATGATCCCTACTACCTTGTATCTATCGTTCCAGGAGCTTTGTCCGTTGCCGATGTTGGCAAAGACGTGGCAATTAAAGGAGGCAATATAACAGCCAATGCAGCCTGGTATTCTTGGAATGTTAGCAAAGACCTGGTTGTAGGAGGAGGTACGGCAGTGGTTGATGCTGCAAAGAGTACATATCGCTATGTTCCTGTGATTCCAATCCCTTATGAGAAACTAAAAGATGGCTCATCATATTGTTGGGACACTTGTAAAGATTATAGCGTCAAGGGAAGTGGGGCGATTGTTGGTGGAGCTCAGTATGTCTTCAGTTACATGCCATCTTGGCAAAAGGTTGAAAAAGAATTAGAAGAATAGAGAACGGTTTTCTCTTCACTGAAGAGTCGGTAGGGTATGTGTATAATAATAAACATATTGTTTACAAAATGATACTGCGTTACCAGTTCAGCAAGATCCAACTATACTCAATCAATTTCTCAACTGGATTGTACAGAGCAGGAAGAGATCGAATAATCAGATAAGAGCCATACATAATTGCAACCCATCCCAACATAACCCAGACCATGTTCTCTCTCTTCCAGAAGGTTTCCAAATACTTGGTATGAATAAGGAGAATGATGAAGTAACCAGTGAGAGTGAATAGGAAGTTGACATGGAAAAAGTAGGCGATCAGGAGGAAGAATGAACTGGAACCGACGGCAACCAGGTTCGTTCTCATGTAGATCTCATTCCAATTCTCTTTGCCACTCTTCTTAGTGCGACCAGTGTGTGCACGAGTTTCTTCTGAAAAACTTGAAGCTGCGCTCGCTGCTGTTCGAGAAGTGGATGCTGTAGGCGGAGTGTCTTTGACAGTATGTCTCAGAGTTGTTTCTTCTTTCTTTGTTGACAGTCCTTGTTCACTCATCTGGGTAACCTGTTCCTCAGAATGAACAGGTGGACCCTTTGGTCTTACGGACGCTTTTCTGTGCATGTACCACTTTGTCGATGCTACTAAAGCGGTTCCATAGTACAAGACACAACAGAAGAAAATGAAGGGTCTCTCGAGAACCAACAAGTATGGAACACCCAATACCTTTCGAACGAGAATGCATACCGTGTACATGAGGAGCAAGTTTAGAGATGAAACCAACAGATTAGGTACAACATCTCGCTCTCCCTCATTGGCCATCACCGACTTTCTGGGATAAATGAGTTGGAACAACTGGGGTTCAATGCGGGTCAGTTGTCGCAACTTGGTTGATAGTAAACTATCAATGAGACCGACATCATCTGAAACCATGGTCGTTGCGATGGAGAGAACCGCTGCAGAACCAATCAAGTACGAGTGAAACAGCACTGCTACCCATGTCCATATACATGAACAATAGTGCAAGGTTTCAGATAGACCTCGGCCTTTCCAGCGTTCCCACATTCCTCGATCAGAAGTGTTTCGTGGCAGAGGTGCAGCTGTCTGGACATACACCTGAAGCATACCAATAATAGAGATGATGGTGAAGAGTTCGCTCACTCCTCTTTCAGTCTGATTGGGCAATATGATTCTCATTACCACTGGGCAGACGAATGACGAAGTGAAAACAAATGATTTGATCCTCTTACTGTCCCACTCTCCCAGTGACAGTTTCGGTAGTAGTAAATTGTTTGCAATTGTTGTCATGATGACAATGAAAATCATCATTGCCTCAATCCATTTGGTGTTAAGGAAGGTAACAAAGGATCCGTCAGAGAATTGTGCCTGTACAACAAAGGAGTCTTCGCTCGTATTTCTTCTGTTTTGAAACTCTGCTTCCATTTCAACGGATGCTCTGGTTCCAGGAATGACGCCATTGGTCCGAAATGAGGGAGAAGTAGGAGATAAATCTCCTGGAAAGTTTGATTCGAATGAAGGCTCAACTCCTTTAAATCTGAAAAAAAAGTCCGATAGTTCCAATTCTCTAAGCATATCCTCCGTTACAACGGTTCTTGTATTGAAGTTGTCATTTCCTCGAGCCGACATGGGTTGTGAGAGAATATACTCCAATTCCCTGAGAGCTTGCTTTCTTCTCCATTTCGTAGCTTCTGGAGTCATGAACAAGAAACCTTCGCGTTCCAATTGATCAATTGACTCGAGGAGACACTTTGTTTCATGCAGTTTCATGAGTTGATTTTCAGGCAAGTGACGCAACATTCGTGTCCACATGCTTTCAGTGGCCATTGGTGAGTCTGCAAGGGGAACGTTCCTGTCCTTGAATCGAGCATTGGAAAACTGAGAGTCCTGCCCAGTTTCTCTTTCTCTCATTCTTGGTCGTTCGCGATTCATTGGGTTGATGTTGGGCTCGAATGGAACCCCTTGAGTAGCAGAAAAATCAAAGGAATTTTGACGTTCATTCAAATTCCGTCCTGAGTTTGCAGGGTGGTGATGGGGTTGATAGTTGAAATTGTCTGCTGCGAGTATTACCACACCCAGCATTAAAACTAAGCCGATTACAAAAATTGAATTGTTACTCATTGACAAGGAAAAAAGAACTACCCTTGGTTGAGGTTGTCCGTGATCAAGTTTTATGTTTGTTGGAAGCCAAAGCATTCGTTTTGCGAAGGTATTAATTTTCATTCTCTCAAATATCGTGTATTTTTGGTCAACCAAAACTAAAAACCCTTTCGTTCTTTTTTTTCCAACCGGCGAGTTCATGAGAGCAGTGGCTTTTCTGAACGGAGTAGAGCTGGAGCAGTAGATGACACATTGTTCTCTATCTAGACTTGAGGCTTGATCGAAAGTAGCTGTGGATCAAACCACCAAAATGAAGAAGAATTGTGTTTCTTTCTTCGTTTGCAACGTAGAATTTTTCATGCATCATCGTCTTCTTCATCTCCTTCATCTTTGTCGTCTGTCAAGAAACTTGTAACATCACAGTCAACCATGTTCTTCTCGGTTCTTGATAATTCCTCGTCTCTTTGCATTTCATTCTCTGAAACTTCTGTGGACCTTTAAGGCCTTCTTCTCCATAGCAAGGAAAATCGATAGCAGTTGCGATGGCCATATCCGTATCACAAATATTCTTCATTTTCTTTCTTTCTTTTTATTTTTGATGTCGAAGTTCAAGACAACACTGTGTCCAGGTCTAAAAGATCCCATAATTTTGGGCTAAGGAAGAGTTGAGAAATGAGTTTGATATCAGCCACTTGAAAAAGGATCGAATCTCTTGACCATTTGAGGTATTGCAAGTTTTTATTCTGTTTTCTTACCGTGAATTCTAAATCGATACAGACATGTGAAGTTTTGATTACCGTAGTTGTCATTCACTCGAAGAGTGTAGAACTGGAATGATTCTAGCGTACCTTGATAAGCCTGGATCAATGGGAATGTTTGTACACCTTCCCTTTCTCTGTCATAAATGTACTCTGCAATCTTCTCTTGTTGCTCTTCGGAACGGTGGACATACACAGTAATGTTTTTGGGAGCAGAGGAAATGTCTGGTGTGACGGATTGTGATACGTGCTCAATTGAGAAGCCATTCGGAATAATCTCATACGGCAATTTGATTGTTACGTATCCAGATTGACCTCTCATGGCCCAGCATTTACCTAGTGTGACATCAGGATCCAATAGAATGTCTGGTGAAGTAAACTTTTGGAAGAGATATCGGTGAACATTTGTTGGGAAGGTTCTCCAGTTGCAATGCAAGCAATCATAGCTAGGTGAATGAGACACAACAAGAGATCCAAGTCCCTTTTGAGCAAAATCTACTTTGCTAATCCTATCTGCAGAGTAGATGTTGAGTGAGTGATCAATCATTTTCTGCACATCTGTCTCCAAGAGTGGTTGGTTTGATGCATCATTCTTACTTATGTAGTCATTAAGCTCCTTCTGGTTTTGAAACAATTGAGTTAAATGTTGCTGGAGTTGTGTATAGACCTTTGTCTGACCTTCAATCTGATTCCTCAAAAGCTCCATCTCATCCTTTACTCCAAGAATGCCATGAGCTCTCAACAGCTGTTCGAATATCTCGGTAGTGTTCTCACGTACAGGAAGTATGGGATCAGTGTTCTTTTTCAATAAGAGAGGAATCAAATCAGAGACACTTTTGTTGGAATTTCTTGAGGAAGGGATCAGAGTAGAGTTCGCTTGTCCATCATTCGATGTAGAGATTTGTTCCACTCTTTCTTTTTCATGTGTATGAAGCCTAGATACACCAATTAGCAACACTGCTACTGATAGAGCGACCAAAATAATTCTCACAAGTTCCAATCCTATTTTACTGATCAATGAGCGATTCGATGAATCATTTGGTTGCTCCTCATCATCAATGATGGGTGACTGCTTACTCTTCCTCCTTCTCATCCGATGCGCGCTGCGTGATGGTGAGACAGGAAGCTGAGAACTTGCAGGTTGAGGACCTTGTGACACTGTGATGGAGAAATCAGCACCAGACAAAGTAATAGGCTCTCGGCCTAGATGTGGATTTCTTTGATCTCTGTTTCTTCCTGGTTGGGCATCATATTGGTCATTTTTCGCATGATTAATGGAACGAAGATGTCTATTCGCCCGGCCGCGAGTATTACTCCTGTGTGACGAGGAATCCATCATGGAGGACGTGCCACTGTCGTTATTTGCCCATTTTTTCACATTTGCACGATTGGTCTCTTCCAAACGATCATTATCAACTCGCGTGCGACTCGGTCTCTTCTCATAACGATCATTTTCATCATAGGACTCATCATTCATTTCACTATCATCAAAATGGCGATGATCCACTGTTTCTTCACTCCCATATCCATCAACATTATCCATTGTTTCATTATTACTCAACTTGATAGGGTTTTTCTGGACCATAATCGGTGATGATGAACCACGAGTATCATCATACCCATTATGACTCAAAAATCTTCTCTTCTTTTTCAATCGAAAATCATCATTGTCAAATTTGTGTCGTTTCACTCTCAACTTGTTTCTCGCATCATCATCATCACTCATTGTGTTCCAGTATGCGTCATCATCATCATCATACAAATCATCATCATCATTATCATCAGATGACAATGAGTCATCAGTGTTCATGAACTGATCAAATGTTCTTCTTCTTCTTCTGCGCTTATTGTGATTGTTCGACTCTGAAAAGCTTTCATCATCATGAGATGACGATGATGATGACATCATGTGATCACTACCAACACGACCATTGATTGTTTGATCAAATTCTTCTTCTTCGTCAATCATTGCTTTGTCGCTTGTTGCAATTGTTTTGTCATCCATTTTCTCTTCCAAAAACAAATACTGATTCGTGTGAGTTGATTTTTACGCAGATTATGTGATTGATTCTTATTTTGCTGCTCAAGCTTTTTCCCGTGAAAGTTAACCGTCAGAGCTACTGTAGTCGGTATCGAAGAATTGCTGTTCTATTCTTAGATGAAAGTTCCCAAGATTGGCCGCAATGCACCAGAAAACAACCAATCAACTGAGAAAACTTGAAATATCAATCATCG
This sequence comes from Tetramitus jugosus, assembly GCA_937625935.1. Taxonomy (NCBI): domain Eukaryota; phylum Heterolobosea; class Eutetramitea; order Acrasida; family Vahlkampfiidae; genus Tetramitus; species Tetramitus jugosus. The sequence continues at coordinate 135,847 of OW569379.1, read as the reverse complement.
TCAACAACAATATTACTATATGAATCATGTCCATTGTTGTCATTGGTCGCAATCTAAAGAATTCTATATCCCCACTAGACGAATCATCCATTACTCAATGGAAACCATTCACAGCAACAGCAACAACATCAAGCACTACTACTACTACAACTAACAGTACTAGTAGCATCCATAACAACACCAATAATACTGCGTTTCCAGTGAAATCAGTGCATTGTGGTCCGGAACAAGTCTGGTTCATCATGGACACTCAACTCATGACATACTCTAATCATCATCATCATCACCATTTGAACTTGAGTAATAATAGTAGTAGTAATGGTAGTCATCGATTTGATCAATATGATAATGTCATTTTCGCATGTGGTAACAATGAACGAGGTATCTTGGGTATTGATGATCCATTTGGTGAAGAACGAAAAAGAGAACAACAAGAACAACAGCAGAGAGATGATGATTCGAATGATACAACCACAAATGATCGTGCCAACAATAGTATAGTAGAAGCGCAAGAAGAAGAAGAAGTAACATTGTCGTCTCATGTGGATCACTTTTTGTCCATTGTTCCCTATTTTACAAGAGATTACGAACGGTTGAGAGATCCTGTTGTTTGTGTTCGAGCGGGCTATTTGAGTGCCTATTGGTTGACAAGGTGCGGTAATGTGTTTGTCACGGGTGATAATACGGGAGGTGCGTGTGGATTAGCGAAAATCAAGAGTGGTTTTGGTGGTGGTGGTAGTAGTGGTAGTAGTGGTGATAGGCATCATGTGCGTGTTCCGACAAGGCTTCAATTGCCGAGTAATGAACCGGTGAGAGATGTTTCGTGTGGTGCCAGTCATTCGCTCATTTTGACTGTGAGTGGTGCTTTGTGGAGTTGCGGTTCGAATGACTATGGTCAACTGGGGTATGGCATCGAAGATCAAGTGCGGTACGTTCCAAGGAGAGTCACTATCGGCTCTAATCAGAGAGTTGCTTCGATATCGGCGGGATACAATCACAGTCTAGCGATAACGGAGAGTGGAGAATTGTGGTCCTTTGGTGGTAATAACTTGGGACAGAATGGAACGGGATCGTCCAATTCTGTCAACACAATACCGACAAAGATTGTGTTTGATGTTTCATCGCTCCCACAGACACCAACGTTTAATGGAGTGTGGACAGGTAATAATCATACGATTGTGCAAACGAGCAGTGGTCGTTTGTATAGTGTTGGATGCAACAGTGACGGAAGATTAGCATTGGGAGACAGTGTAGATAGGAATCAATTCACTGAAATACAATTGCCTGAGACGCCAGTGAGAGATGTGATCTGTGGTAGCTGGCACACCATTTGTATACTAAATGATAGTGTTTATTCATCTGGATCGAACACGGACTGTCAGTGTGGTTATGAATCGAGCGCGTCAGTGTCGCAACTGAGACATGTACCTCTGCCAGATTGGCTACTTGAAGAAAAGAGAAGAACTGGCAAGCGTCTATCGGTAGCTTGTGGAGAGGCCTTTACTGTGATTTACTTACATCGGGAGGAAAGTTCAATCTCGAGACATTTCTCTTGCATGAAATCAACCATATCCAAGCATTCATCCAATGCTTCCTCTGGATTCAAGGATGTCGATGTCATTTGCCTGCACTGAAAAACAATCATTCATAACAAATAACAGGCTCTTGCATTTTGTAAAGTAGTAGTAGTCAAATGTTTATTCAACAACCAATGAATTGACACGAATGTTACCCTTCTTCAATGAATTAATTTCGATAACCTTTGATCGATGGTGAGCACCCAAACGATCATACCACAATGCCCAGGAATTACCTTGTTGCTTTCTGAGACTTCCAGTAATTTGGTCAGGCAATTGAACATCCATGACACTCTTGACAGGCATTTCTTCCATTTGCTTTTGCAATCGAATCTTTTCTTGTCTAATGGACTTCTTCATGCCTCTCAACTGTTCTCTTCTCTTTTGTCTGGCAGCAATTCGCTCAGCGACTTGTTTGATCGTCTTTGTCTCTTCCATGGCTTGCTTTCTCATTTCTCTACGGTTCTGGTTCAATCTTTCAAGTGCCTTGTGCACAGACTTCTTCTTGTTCAACTTTTGCTTTCTGTTTCTTGATGTTTGTTGTGGGTATTGAATCGTGGATGGATCTTGTTCTTCCACTGGTCTCTCACGTGCCAACAAACCATCCAATTCATCATTACCTACGGCAGCCAACGCCTCTTCATCTCTCACAGTCAATGACTCTGTAATTTGTTCAGCCTTGAGTGCCAATCTTGCTTCTTGCAAATGAGCCAATTCCAATGCAGATTCAAGTGCCTTTGGATCAGGGTTATACGATTGACCAGCCAATGGTAGAATCACCTTTGCTCTGTTCAATGGCTTCTTGCATCGCTTTGCAATTGCACTCTTCTTCAGAGTCTCAACCTTGCCTTGTTGAACCAATAGATCAGATATGAATGATGTCTTGAGCAACTCTTCATCTTCTTGCTTCTTCTTCTTGACTTGATTGTCGTCCCAGAAGGAGAGGAGAGCTGTGGAGGCCTTTCGTTTCTTTGGATTGACATCTTGTTGTTTTTGTGATGGTTGTTGTTGTTGTTTTGTGTTATTGTTATTCTTCTTGTTTGATGACGTTAAAGCTTCTTGTTCCTTTAGCTTTTGTAGCTCACGCACCATGGCATCCACATTTTTCTCCTCCAAGGATTTTGTCGGAATAAATGAAGGCTTTACACAAATCTCCGTCAAATCTGGTCTCATGACTCTTTCGTTCAATCGATCGAGTCCATCCTTAAAATTCTCAGTCATAAACTTCCGTTTTTCCTTCTTGTAGTTGGACAAGTCTTCTACATTCTTTGGCTTTTCGAGAATCTTGTCATCCATAAACAGTGTTTTGTTGGAGGCGAGAGCAATGCCTCTTTTGACGGAAGCGAGACGAGATGTGTCGGCAATAGCTTGATTGATTCTATCTCTCTTTTGTCTGTTGGATGACTTTCTACGGCTTCTTTTGTTTGGCATTTGTTATAGTTGTTGTTGTTGTGTAAAGTGTTGTTGCTGTTGCTGTTGTTATGGTTTCTGTGTGGTTAAAGTTTTCTCCGCACGTGAAAAAAATTCTTCAAGTGAGATTGAAGCTCTTCATGCTTGTTGAATGTCGCGTTTCTTTTGCTGCAATGTTTCCCCGATCGAAAAAACACTTCCAGAAAAAAGTTCCAGCAACCCGGTTGGACTGTCCGTCCATTCCTCACTCCAATAAATATAATCACCAAACAATAAATTTGTCCCAACAGCGAATATTGTCGTCCGTCTGGTGTGAAACACAACAACACGTGTAATCCCAAAAACAAAAAAACATCAGATATTCAAATAACAATGGAAACACCATTCATGTCCAACCATAGCAACAACACCCATCACCATCACCATCATCATCGTCATCACCACCATCATAGTCCATGTGTAACGACATGTCTCGGTCCTGAACCCATATTCGACCAAGTAGAAGATTATCGTATTGTCATACTCGGTCCATGTTACTCTGGCAAAACAAGTCTCTGTTATCAGTTTGTTTGTAATCGATTTGTAAGTGATTTTTATGCGGCGAGTACGAGTGCTGCCACTAGTCCAACAACTACTACGACATCTAATATTTTGATGATGGATGGTGGTGGTAGTGGTGGTGCAAGAATGAGAAATTATTCATCATCATCATTACAACAACAACAACAACAGTTGAATAACAACAAGAGGAAGAATGGAGTGAATGGTAGTAAAAAGAAGAGAAATATGATGAATCGGTTCCGGACGCGAATGAGAATGGAAGAGGGAATATGTCACTTGGAGTTGATTGATTTATGTGGTCTTGTCATCCAACAAGACAATTCTAATAATAATATTCATCATCATCACCATCATCATCATGCTCCCAATACGAGTGGTGAAGATGACAGTCAATATGCAGAGATTAGAGATAGAGCACTGAGAGAAGCCGACGGTTTTATCATCATGTTTGACATTACAGATTTTGAACAATCGTTTCATCAAGTTGAACAAACAATGCACTGGTTAATGAGTTCTGTGAAGAGAGATATGATGAGACCTGCGATTGTGTTGGCTGCAAACAAGTCATCTGAACACACCACCAGTGATTATCACTATTCATCTTCTTACCATGGTGCAGTCGATGACAGTTGTGTGAGTGTGGATGACAGTAGTGAGTGTAGTGTGACAACACCATATGAACACATTGAGTCCTTTGCAAAAAAGTGGAGTGTACCGTGGATTGATCTTTCGGTGCGGGAGAAACGAAATGTCACTGAAACATTTCAATGTGCTGTGATTCAAATAAGGAATCGACGTCCTGCTGCAGAATACATTATACCAACAAAGAGAGGTGGTTGTACGATACTATGAGAAATCTATCTCTCAGTATCAGACTTTTGGCAAGGTCATTTTTATGGTACCATTGTAAGACATCAGGATCGGAACAAAATACGCGTATTTTTTTATCGGATCCGGCCTTGGATAAATTTAGTAAATATTCCGAGGAACAGTCGACACATCAACCGAAAGAGGAGAGATCTGCTGATTCAATGATCGGGTCGTTGATTTCACTTCTGTTCTGTTCCAGCAAGCAACCAGAAGACAACAAAGAAGAACAAGAAGAGGTGACACTTGAAAATGGGCAACAAAATTACCTATGAGCTAAAGAGAACGAAACGAACGGTTCGAAACAAAGTATCAGTCCACCATCACCTCCATCGTCGAAAAAGTTCCAAACAACGCCTTGTTGTTGCCTATCCAGAGGACAGCAAAAAACAAGGTGAGTTTGATCTGCAGTTATTGACTTCCCAGACTCATTTTTCACCAGTGGAGCTGAAAATTATGAAGATTCTGTTTGCGGGTCACTGTTCCGATCCAAATCGCTTGGTGGCCACCAGAGAGGATTGTAGACACATTTTCTTCCGAAAATTGCTCATGAACAATCCTCAATTTCAATTCACACCGGCACATGAATTCATTTTGGATGCCGTGTTCAATGCTGTCAACACAGATGGTGATGGCTACGTTAGTTTCACTGAATTAGCTTTAGCAACGAGCTGTGCGGTGCATGGTACCTTTGAAGAAAAGTTGGCTCTGTCTTTTCGGCTGTATGACCTGAATGGAGACGGCGTGTTGACCAAGGATGAAATGCGACAGTACATTCGCATCTTGAACAGCATTGGTGTCCTCAGATTGAGCACACCGTTGCAGACACTGAGAACACGAGGTGATGTGGTCAGTGAGGAGGTGAGCCTGGTAAAGATGCGAAGCTTGGTCAATGTGAGAAGAGACAATCCAGACATTGAAATCAATGGATCAGGAGCTGCTCAACAACAAATGATGGCAGCACCAACATACCAAGACCAGAATGCACCAGTGTTTGACCCTGGTGCTGTCGACAATAACCCATGTATCACATTGTCTGATATGGATATCGAGGCGCTATTGGAACGATTCTTCTTCCACGTACCTGAAATGAACTTTGAGAACTATGTGGCCGTTTCCAAAATGAACCGGCACTTGGCTGAGGGATTGGGTCTCTATGACTACATTTTTTATCAGAATGTGGCTCAAGATGTCTCCGAGTTTCTGCACAGACCAGATCGATTCCACCAAGGTGCAATCATGCAATGTGATTCTAAGGTGGCATGGGTCGAGATCAGGGATGGTAGTATCTTCCACTGTGATCCAAACACAAGACACATCCAACGAGAAATTCCCATCAACAAAATCAAGAATATTTTTACAGAGGGCAACACGTTCACTATACAACTCGGATCCAAGTGTACACGGTATATGGCAGAGAATATCGACGTTTGTCGTCTTTGTTTAATGTGCCTTCTCTTGTACTTTGTTTCACAGATTGATAATCGATTTGATGCGTTCTCTCCAATGAGGTCCGCTGATCAAACATGGTTCCATCCACTGATTGACGGAGAGGAAACATATGCCATGATGTCCAAGATGTTACTCAAAGCCAAGAAACAAGTGTTTATTGCTGGGTGGTCAGTCAATCCATTTATATATCTGAGACGAGACAGTCATTCCGACGAAGATATGGCAGATTACCGATTGGACAACATATTATTAGCAATTGCAAAACAAAATGTTGAGATATACATCATCATGTGGCACGAGTTTGCCATGGCTGGAATGAATCTCAGTACAAACATGATTCGGCAGCATCTAGTTGATTTGCATCCAAACATTAGATGTATTGTCCATCCGAGAAATCTTCCCTTCTCGTGGTCTCACCATCAAAAAATCATTGTCGTGGATCAAACCATTGCTTTTGTTGGAGGGTTAGATATTGCATTGGGCAGGTGGGACAATCACAATCATTCATTATCGGACTACAATCACTTGCATACCAAGTGGCCTGGAATGGATTATACAAACGATACTTTGGCTAGATTGGGCTCCGGTAAGCCAATGAAACTGAAGACTGATGCATTTCGTGACCAGCTAGATCGAGACATGTTTCCCCGTTTGCCATGGCATGATGTTCACTGTGTATTGGCAGGTACGATTGCATCCGATGTTGCCTCTAATTTTATTTCTCGCTGGAATCATCACAATCGAGTCGATCGTGGAGACCAAGCCATTGAGGAAGTCAATTACTACCGCAAGTCTCTAACACTGAGCGAACCCTTGCCCAATCTGCAGTTTTATCTCGAAGATGTTCCAATGACCCACGTGAGAGTTCAAGCGCTCCGTTCCTTGTCTCTCTGGTCAGGTTCATTGAGAACAGAACAGAGTATACATAGAGCCATTGTTGAGGTCATTCGTAACGCACAATACTACGTTTATATTGAAAATCAGTACTTTATTAGCAAAACCATGTATAGTGATAAGGTCGAAAATGGTGTGGCTGAGGCTATCATAGCCCGTATCTCAAAAGCCATTACCAACAATGAAGTTTTCAGAGTTATTGTTGTTCTTCCCATGCATCACAGTGGAGATATTTATGATCCATCGACGCACCAAGTGATGAAATGGCAACGAGCAACGATCGAAGGAATATTTGCCACTTTGCAGCAACAATTCCCTCATGCCAATATTGGAGATTATATTGTCTTCTTTTCTCTCGCACAGAAAGGATTCATCCATGGCGTTCCTCACTTTAGTCAAATTTATGTTCATGCAAAAGTATTGATTACTGATGACCGTACTTTAGTCATTGGTTCTGCCAATATCAATGACAGATCTCTCATTGGAAGTCGAGACAGTGAAATTGCGGTTATAGTCGAGGATCTCGACACCACAATGTCCATTTTCAACGGTCATCGAGTCAAAACAGGCAAAAGTATAAAGAGAATGCGTAAGAAGCTATGGAGAGAGCACTTTATGGGGGATCCAACATTGAATCGGTTGGCAGCTCTTCGTATTGCAGCACCTGCCCACAAAAACATATCGAAAACGGACATGTTCTACGCTCAATCCAAGGATCCAACATCGAATGCAGTGTTTCACGCAGCGGTGGAGAGAGCAAAACAAAATTCAGCTCTCTATGAACAAATATTTCCTCACTATCCATCCAAGAGACATGTGACACTGGCAGAGTACAAACACGACATGGAGAATTACGTGAAGGGTGTAAAAGAGGGAACTTTCAAAGCAACAGAAGAGGACAAAAAGCGCATGAATCAGATCATTGGACACACTGTCTTATACCCGAGAGACTGGTTGATTCACGACCAGTTCAAAAAGGACACAAGACTCAAAGTCGTGGATGAATCTGTTTTCTTCTGATCGGCTCTCGGCAAAGAAATAAATCCTTCCTTTCAAAACTTGAATTCACAACTTTTCAAACACACAAATCGATCATTCTTCATTTTGATGTGCTCAACATGTCATCCGACTCCAAATTAGTATTACCCAAAGAGATCAAACAATTGTTTGTTCAATGTGATAAGCTATGTGAGAAGTGCTTGGCCATTCCGTTTCAATCTCTTGTTGCTCAAATTCAAATGCAACTCGTCATGCAAATGACTCATGATCGAGAGATGACTTTGGATGAAAATAACCGTAAGGGTGCAGATGAAGAGAGCGAAGATGATTTTTTGTTGATGCGAGAGAGAGTGGATCCAGTGACTCAACAAATTATGATTGAACAGTTAGTTTTACCGTTTATGGAAATGAAGGAGGATGTGGAACCGTGCAGTTCATTTACAATGGAGTTTATTCAGTTGTTGCAAGAGCATTTTGCTTCTGCTGTGGCCTCCAAATCGTCGTCCTTGTCGTTTGCACAGTCAGGCAGTGAGTTGTTTGAGTTTTTGAACAGAATTGTGATTCCGATATGTCAGATGCAGAGTATGGATAGTGAACATGGGAATGGAGACGATGACGATAGTTACAAGAAGAGAAGGAATGGAGAGTGGGAGAGTGGAGGTAGTTCGATTCAAGCGACTTCAAACTTGTACTCGCTCCAAGTGTTTTTTAATTGTTATTTTGCATCGTTGGTAACCAAGTTACAAAAGTTTATTCTAGAAGCACTGGAGAAGGTTTTCCCCTTGTTGAATACGAGTGTGAGGTTATGGGCCATCCGTGCCTTTTATTTACCAGTGTTAAATGACAGTTTCGATACAGAAAAGAGGAAAATAGCCAAAAAGACAATGATCAAGTACAAGCAAGATTGGTCAAAGGATTATGAGTGGGTGGCACTGTTGGAGCCAGTGGAATTCTTAACCCGAAGTGAAATGCCACAAATTGAGGAGCAGATACCTTCGAGGGCCGAAGATGCATCCATTGGAGTCATGTTGTGCATCAACAGCGTACGTTCTTGCTCGAGGTGTATTACAAGTTTGATTAAGAAAGTGACGAATGTGAGCGAAGCGGGTAATATTAGCAGAATTATATCGAATGTTTATGGAACATTAGTAATGACGCATGAACTATTTAATGATGGAGATGTGAAATCTTTTGCGAAGAAGTTGAGAATTATGCGAGAACAAGCGAGCAAAGCTACAACAGACACGAAAGGAAAGAAGAACAAGAAGAAAAAGAAGAACAAGAAAAGTAGGAAATCGATATTTAGTTTGGATTCTTTGATGAAGCAGGAGGAGTCTGAGCAACTATTAGAGTTGATAAGTGATATGTTTGCGTCGATACGAATATTGACCGAACATACTGCTACACAATCGGACGTACGAACGATGAAGAGATTGTACCAAATGATGAGACATCTAGCGAATATGTCTGCACTGGTACTGCCTCAAATTCAATCTAGCTCTCCCGCACTATATGAATCATTTGTTAGGAAAGATATACTATCGTACATGTCCACGATCGCCATATCGATAAAATCCAATATTTCCAACTTGCAAATCGTCTTGTACGACACAGACGAAGAATATGAGAGTCAAGAGTCTTTGATTCGCACACAAGTTAGACTTATGGATTCTTTCTATCAAATCTTGTTGAAGACGAATGGTTCATTGGACACACTGAACAATATCTCAATGTCAAACAGTAGTAACAGCATTCTCGCTACTGTCATATCACGCTTTATCGAGCGATCAGATGTGCACTATCCTCTGATGGCCACGATCTCTGACCGTACGTTTGATGAACTTGTAATTAATGGTATCATCAAATACACATTAGTCGATGCTGCTCACATGCTCGCCAGTGAGATTGACAAACGCAAAAACTTGCTCCTGGAAAGAAATGATAAGAGCTTACGCTCCGTTCTAACATATGCCACACGGAAATATATCATGCAAACTGTTTCCTTGTGTCACCTCATTTCTCGCTACAGAGGATCTCAATTCAAAGTCAATCGAATATTGGAACAACTGCTAAGTAGCTCGCAACAGTTGGATCGTTATGCATGGATGGTGAAACACAGAACTATACCTTCAACAGTTACATCCTCAGCTCTCCGGAGCAAGCAATCATCCCTTCATATGCTTTTGCGAGTTAGTTTGGCATGCCTGCTTCAGTCGAATGGATTTATCCAAATGATAAATATTAGGAATAGGACATCTCTGGCATCCCTGTAAAAAACAATCGATTTTCGGAATGTGATATAGACGAACTCCATTGTAAGGGCACCACTTTGGCTTTTCTCATCCTTTCTAGGCGCGGCATGGCTTTTTCTGACTTGAGCTGAGTTTCAAACGTCGGAGGAACTCGCATCACAAAGGCCTTGACGTACAGCGGCGATTTTCTTTACCGTTGACGTTTGAAACCTTTGTCGAAACGCACCCAGAAACACCCATTTCAACCTTCAAAGCATCAAACATCCAGAAACAAACAAACCGAAAAACCATCGATTCTAGCACCACCGTTACTCCTCCTTCCATTGTTGCCAACTTGTCCATCCAAGTTTAGGTGAGCACAAATCAGAAAAAGCATATCCATCTCTCTTCTATTGAAACATGTCACAACAAACTGTACTATTGAACCATCATCAGCATCATGATCACTTGCTGAGCAGCCCATCTTCATCATCAACAACTTCCTCACCATCCCTCAAAAAACGATTGGGCTCTGCATTCTCTCGCATCCGAAAACAAAGTAAATCCAATGGCAGTAGCAGTAGCAGTAGTACGAGTAAGTCATCGACCGAAAAGTCCAACAACAACAAACCAGCGCCAACTTCATTGCATCACCCGAGTAAAATTAAGCGTCATTCGTCCGATGTTGGACCACATCACGGCACTAATCATCATCATCATCACAGTATGATGAATGACGATGATGCAAACTCGAGCTCGAATCATCATAATAACAATACTTCTTCGTACTATAGCGCACACAACAATAATGACACAGACACGCTGAGCAGCAATGCACAATCCGACGTGGATGTCAAGTCCGCTCCCGCCAAACTAAAAAAAACGACGTTGGACGACCTTGATTCTCCGCTCAAACATTACAATCATACGAACACGCGGAACAAGCGAAGCAGTCTACAGTTTAGCAGTTCGCCATCCAAGAGTAGCTTTCTAAGCAACAACAACAATAGCAACAATAGTAGCTCTGGTATCAGTGCAGTACAAGATTTCAATGACGATCATGCGTCACTCTCAAAAACCCAGAGAAGAAGCACATCGCTGCACAACATTTTTGCGTTGACTCAACATGATAGCTCAAAAGCAGTTGTTGAACAGCTCAGCCATCAAAGCTATCAACCCATCAAAAATGATAGCTATCACAACAACAACAACAATAGCAACAATAGCAACACCACATCACCAAGCATTACCATTGGCAAGAACCGTCGTTCTATTTTTAGTGCCTCTAACAACAGGAAACGCAAGAGCAATAGTCATCACATGGAGAGTGCCATCGAGTTGGATCGGATACCACTGGACTCTGTTCACTATCAACCAGAGAATATGCCATCCCTGTCCACTTCCCCTTCCAACAAGCAAAACTCATCAAACAGTAGAGCTGTGCGATTGATTCAAGCGTTGACTCCCAGAAGAATGGGTGGATTGTTGACACCTAGGAATCAACAACATCAATTGACAAGTGGTAGTGGCAATAGTACCAATGGTGGTTATCACCATCATCAGAGTGCATCTATGCAAGACAATCCAACCAAAACAACAAGCAATAGCAGTAGTAGTATCCATTCTGCATCTTCTCAAGTTTTAATTAGTAATCATCACAATGATGGTACTCATCCATCTGTCATGGTGGAAGATGCAGAACAGCATTCACATGTGTTGGCAGCAACAACGAACACTGTGGGAGGTTCGTTGAACAGCGCAAGTAACATTGATTTTTCAAGTCGGAATCAGAGAGATGATTTCTATGAGAAGTTGAGTTCGAACAGTGGTGTTGCAGAACATGGTCAACACGCTAGTACGGGTCATGGTCATTATCACGAACGCTTAACTTCGTTTGATACGAATAGCGAGAACACGAGTAGTATTATTTTACAGGATTTTGATGATTCAGAACGGTTCTCACTGGACGTTCACAGCACTGCAGTTTTTCAAAAGAAACTTGCAGCTGCACTATCATCGACACCATCGACACCTGTGACGCCAAACAATGATGCCAGTGTTGTTGTTGACTCTGATGTGAATGCGAATCGGAAGAATGACGATGAGAATAGTGTGGTTGTGGATCGAGTGGCTGTCGATCAGGACACGGCGAGTGAAGGCATAATGGACGACAGTAATGTGAATGAAATGAAATCATCATTGGTTGGTAGTACACGATCGAGATCTACACCCAAGAGACAAAACAAGAGAAATCTGGCATACTTTAGTCCTTCATCGTCGCCACGATCAAAGGAAACTTCACCCTCTCAGAGCTCCTCCTATCAAAAGGAAATGCCCCCTGAGACTCGTAGGTCTGTTGCCGCATTGTTGGCTCATGCTGTCGCAAGTAGAAAGACAAGCAGCAACAACGAAAGTCTTCATGATCCGGATCAGAGCATAAATGCCACAACGGAAAAGGGTGATGGGACATCACAGATCTTGACAGACGATGAATTTACTGCAGAAGATGATGAGTCCACAGAAAAAATCATGGGGGATCAAAGCCCAAGAAAGAAGGACAATTTTGTTATCCCTTCACTGTCACTGGGTACAATGTCTAGTAATATTACTAGTAACATTGTGGTGGATGACAACTCGTCAAGTTCCTCATCCAACTCACTCACTGTTCGTACTGCAAGAACCAACACTGGCTCATCAGAAGAGGTCACTGTCGAACAACTGATCCATCAATACGCAAGCATGAACAAGGCTGAACGATTGAGAGATCTGTTGATACGAGAACGAGAGCGATTGAGACAGCTTGAAGATGATGATTTGAATCTGAGTGCAATGTTGTCTGAACTGGTCAACTGTGCTGACTCGAGAGACAATTCTACGCCGTTGCACAAAGCAGCAGCCAAGAACAATTGCGAAGCGTTGGAAATTCTGTTAAAGGAGTTCAAGGAAACAAAGATTGACGCCAAGGATAATTTGGAATCTACTGCGCTCCATTGGGCATGTGCCAACAATGCCCTCGAGGCTATCTTTATTCTGTGCAAGTTTGGCGCCAGTATCAACGTGAGAGACAGATATGGTTTTGCTCCAATTCATCTGACAATTAAGAAGAAGTGTTTCAGAGGTGCTGACGTTCTACTGTTGTACAATGGAGACATTAATTTCAAAATGTCTAACGGTTCCACTGCTTTGCATTGGGCCTGTGAGAACAATGAGATGGAAATTGTGAAATGGTTAATGAGAAAAGACAAAGTCAATCCTCATGCCAGAGATAAGCTCAAGGAAACACCAATCCTTCGAGCAGCTACAAAGGGCAACATGGAGGTGATTGAATACTTCCTGCAGAACAATCTCGTGCAATGGAACTTGAGAGATGATAAGATGCAATCCTTGCTGCATAAGGCAGCCTACTATGGCAACAATGATCTGATTATGAGAGTTGCTAATGCCAATCCAATTGCCACGGGAGCCATGATGAATGAGAGAGATAGAGATGGTAACACGCCGTTGCATTTGGCTGTGAGGAAGGATCAATTCAGAGCAATGAAGTCATTGTTATTGATGGGTGCAGAAATGAATATTCAAAACAAGCATGGCAACACTCCTCTGCATATCGCAGTCGAGATGAAAGATTACAAGACGGCCAGGTACCTTCATCAGTCCAGTGCTAATGCTGATCTGAAGAACAAGAAGGGACAAACTCCTCGTGACATTGCAGCGCTCCATGCGAAGGAGCTACCACCAAATACCATACTGAGAGTGCATGAAGATCCAATGAAGATCTTCGTGTAACGTGTGTACTTTACATGCAAAATAAAAATTGTATACTTTATGGTGACGTTTTCTGATCATTGTTTCGCCATGGGAGTGAGACCAACAGTTGAAGGCTCAACTGGGCTCAATCGATGATGTTGGATCTGATACTGAATCCTCACTACCAAGTGACTAGTTCAGGGTATCACATCACATTTGAAAACCTTAACATCATCTTCTGTTGAGTGATACAACCGCGAAAACGAAAATATGATTGAAATTAACCACTTAGCCGACGCACATGGCTATGAAATCCTTGATCAACAAGGAGATTTTACGGTTATGACCACAGTTAATCACATTGGAGTTGCATCTGACCTAACAGATCCAGCACGCACATAAACTCATCATGGAATGAAGTAGAACAAAGCAATGAGTTCTTTGAGTAAAACTTGGAAGCATACTTGACGTTGTGCAAGAGAGTTGACACAATCGGTTGCAAAGTATGGTGCATAATCGCCCACCGCACAAATTGTTCACACAAGAAACTTTCTTGCCTCGCGATCTGCTCCAAGCTCGTTTCGAATGCTTGAACCCAGCTGTTGCAACTGTCGCTTGCACCCCTGATTATAGTTAAGATTGGAGTGGGTTGATCGGTGGCTGCACTCTTACCAAACCATTTTCCTTTGGACACCAGTCGATGACCCAACAAAATATACCTCACCACTAAATAGATAAAGTCTTCTGTTTTCTTAACGGCGTTTGGATCGTCTTTTGGAATCAGTAGTCGGTCAGTTTCGCTCGAAGAAGGAACTACCGTCTGATTCACAGCGCCTATCCGAAGCAATTGCTTCAAGCATTGATGCATCTCATAGATGACTTGACCATGATCCAAAGCAGCATAGGCCGAATGACTATCATCTATATTGTTATTATTGCTCGTTGTTGTAGTTGGTGTCGAAGTCGATGTCGGTGTGATTGAATTTTTCCGGATTCGTACTGGTAGAGCATGCGATGTCACAGCTATTTCCTCCATGGTATCAATGACGCGTTTCTTCTTCTTCTTTTTCTTCTTTTTAGAAGTAGATGACTCGCTATTCACCACAGAAGTCGCCAAGTCATCATCGTTGTCCTCTGTCCTGCTCCGCTCACTCAAGGTAATGTTCTGATGCGATGATTCATCAGTATCTGTTACATTGTCGCCGGATGCACTAACCTGATCGGTGGAGTCATTTGCTGACAAACCTGTACTCTTGGAGGGAGATACAGCATTGTCTGTTCCATCACTCGAAGAAACTGAATTTCGAAGCTCTTCTTTCCTTTGCTCTTCCTGGGCTCTTAGAAGTTCTTGCTCTCTCTTCTTTTGTTGCGCTAATAGTAGCTCTTTTTGCTTTCGTTCTACTTCCTCGCGTTGTTTCCGCAGAGCATTTTCTTGGGCCTCAATCTGAGCCCTTTCCTCCTGTTCCATTCGCTCAGCAATTAATTTCACAATCTGTTCTTTACGTGCATCTAGTGTACATATCATCTCATTCAGTTCGTTCATATCCTTCTTCACAATCTCGCTGGTTGAGAAGTCATCGTTGAAAGCTCTCGATAGTGATGTTTGTAAGTCCTTCAAGACGCGATTCTCTCTATCGATGATATCTATGGTCATATCGGAGAGTCCTTTTCCTGCTGTCTTACTTCGAATGTACAACAATCGCTTCTTCAACTGTCGATAAAGAGCAATTCTTTGTGGGAGAAGCCTCATCAACTGCTTTGCATCCTTTAGATCAGCGAATTCGAACCCAAATGTTTCAATTTCGTTATTCACTGCTTCTATCAAGCTCTCACACACATCTTCGTATCCCTTGGAGTTACATTGGTTCTCCAAGTCTTGAATCCTCCTCAAGATCAAGCTCTTCTGGCGGATAATTGCTTCTCCTTGTTGTAATGCCTCCTGAAGATCAGCCTGCAAAAAGAACGATTTGAATGAGTCATTATTCGCACTTCCTCTCAAAAGATCCAACTGATTCTCCAGCACTGTACCGTCCTTGTACTGGTGAATACATGCTACGATTGTATGAGCAATCGAGGATAAGTTCTCACACTGCACAATTTTTTCCTCACTGGACTGTACCTGAAGCAACAATATGTTCAAATTTGCCTCTGGAGACCATCCTTTTCTTCCTAGTGGTCGAATGCTACACTTGAATGGAACAATGGACTCTGGTCCTGTGTGGCACTTGTACACGGGAAACAAATTCGTACAAAACTGTTTCGGCACTTGTTCACTACAATTGAACGCATCAGACTGCACAGAAAACTCAAACTGTGGTGCAAACATGTCGGTCATACGATCCAGAAAAGATGACTTATCGGATAGTGGGCCATATTCCTTTCGATCGGTCACAGCCAAGCAATACACACCTACAGAGTTGGTAACCAAGTTTGGAACATGCACTGATTTGTTATGTGCGTCAGACAAACTCACATGTTTAGGGATCGAGACAGATTGATTCGCAATGATCACATGTTCGGCCATTAATCGAACCAAAAACTTTGTCTTTGGCTGCACAAGCACCCCAGATTGCTTCACCGGTATCATACTCACTGTAACTGAGAATGACTCGCCTTCTTCTTCTGCTTCCTCCTTTTTCTTTTCATCCTTTTGTTGTTTACGCTTCATCATAATCGATGGTACATGAATCAGATCACTCATCCAATATCCTCCACCGCTACCACCATTGGTATTGCTAGCAGTTGTACTGCTGTTGTTATCCTGATTCACATTTTCTTGACAAAAATGCTCACTACATTTCAATTCAACAGATTCATGAACTGTTTGAATCGTCGCCATATTCAACGAGCTCTTTGGACGATTAAAGTGAACACTCAAGCTTGCCAAATGCTCAAATGATCTCACGTGCAACACACCCAACAATTGAACCACTACTCTATAGTTACCAAACGGTGATGCAATCTCTTTTTGTCCACTACTACCACTACTACTGACATCTGATGCCAATGTTGGGAAGCTCAAGGAAGTTTCAACCAATGATTGAAACAGTGAAACTTCTTGTTCAGAAACCAATGAATAATGCACACCATTTTGAGAGTTATTATCCTTGCTCTTGTTTACATCATCACCAACATCAACATCTTGAGAGCTTTCACTCGTTCGAGCATGATCCCCATCGTCTTCAGTGGTATGTTCATGGTCAACCAATATAAAATCATCACTTTCGTTTGCTACTGTATCTCCTCCTTCTTCTTCTTCTTCTTGTTTCAAAGCTAAAGCTTTGTCAGCTTCTTCTGCTCCTTCTGAAACAGCAACGTCAGCACAAGTATTTTTTTCTTCTGCTTCTTCTTGTTGTTGCCTACGTTTCATGTACCGGTCCTTGATACGGTGGAACATGATGATGAATGGTTGGATATATATTTTTTGTTGTTGCTGCGTTTGGTTTTACCAACCCAGAGATGTCGTCAGAACTTTGTGGATGACATCAATTTTGCTGCAGCTCCATCCAAAATTACTCCGCATACCTGGTTCTAACATCCCCGAAGAATAGGCGAACCAAAACCTCGAACAAACAACGAGTTCGTTCGGCTGAGAATAACTGTAATAATGTCATTGCACCCAAGGGCCTTTCGTGTCTACGAAGCTGTAGCACTTCTTATTCTCTCTTGGTAATAACTTTATACTCCAAAGAACAGAGTCTCAACTCGCCAACACCAAGACAATTGTAATCTCCCTCAACTGTCATAGTGCTGATTTGAGGCTTTCCACATCTTGAAGACGAGACAAACAAAAACCTGGACAAACAACTAGTTCGACTTACGGCTTTATTTAGATGTACAAAACACATTGTGCGTTGTGCTTTGTGTTTTTGAAAAATATACATTTTAACGAGTTCTTGTTGCATGCAACCAAGTTTCTATTCTTTCTCCCTGACAAGGTAATCGAGTCAAGAAAAATGAAAATGAAAGCGTGCTTGGACACACAACCATCATGCACTGAGCATGAGTGATCGAGAGAGCTACCAACCGACTCCTTATTCGACTTCTTCCAAATAGTCCTTGACTTCCTCTGGTCTCAACACCCTAAATGTCTGATCGTTTCCAATAATACCAATCTCAATATTGCTCTCAGTCAATTGACCATCGAAACCTTCCTTCAATGTTAGAATTGCGGTGTGAATGGCATCTTCCAATTCAATCTCGTTCGTGTATCTCTTCTCCAAAAATGTGTTTGCGTTGATCATGTTCTTTCCAATGGCAGAAGCCTTCCATGCCCAATACGATCCTGATGGATCCACCTGGTACAAGTGAGGTCCTGTCTCATCGTAACCAGCAACCAATAAACTGACACCGAATGGTCTCACACCACCAGACTGTGTATACTCTTGCATCACAGTGGCAAGTTCTCTGACGAGTTGACTCACAGGCATACGTTCCTTATACACTCTAAAGTACTGTTCTGCAATTTTTCTTCCCTTCTTTATCAATACTCGCGAATCTGGTCCCATTCCACTGTACACCAGTCCAATATGATCAGTGATCACGTTAATCTTTTGTAGTGTTGTGTGATCGATGAGAGCGGATGCCAATTTCTTTTCGGTAGCAAGAACGACACCATTGGTGGCTTTGATGGCCAGTGATGTGCCTCCTGATTGAACAGCGTTCAATGCATATTCGATTTGAACCAATTTACCGGATGGAGAGAAAGTGGTGAGGGAGAAACTGTAGTCTGACATTGTCTTTGTTTTTGTTGCTGTACAAGAGAATAATCAAGCTTGATGTCTTTGTTTTGGGAGAAGTGATGACACGGGAAGTTGTTGTTTGATCGCCTCTTGCTTCGAGTGTTTGTGCTTTCTTTCTGGTCTGCACTAAGAATAGTCTGGAGGAAAATTTACAAAAGTTGTAATGTTTTCTTTCTGTCGCCGAAATAAAAATCGGAATAATAGGAGACAAAAGAGAAAATGCTGTCCATGTTGCAGACGATGCTGCCCAACCGGGGCATGAAACAACACTTGTTGCCAAATTCTTTGCGTGGTGTGAAGGTTCTCATCACAGGATGCACCAATGGCCTAGGATATGCCACAGCGGAGAAATTTGCCCAATATGGTGCTCATCTGATTGTGGCGGGAAGAGACCAAGCCAAATGTTTACAATTGATTGATAATGTGAAAAAGTATTATCCAACAACTAGTTGTTCCAACCAAGCTGCTCAGCAACAAGCCACCAGTGAGGAATGTGAGGAGTTGGAGTACTATCCATTGGATTTGTCTTCGTTCGATTCGATACGTGAGTTTGCTCAATCATATCAGAGCAAGCACAATGAGCTGCATGTTTTGGTGTGCAACGCTGGTGTGTTGGTGCCGGAGAAGAAGTTGTCTGTCGATGGTCATGAACTCACGTTTGCGACCAACCATTTGGGCCATTTCTTGCTGACAAATTTGCTGATGCCCTGTTTGCGGAGAGCAGCAGCGGCACCACAGTCCAATGTCAGTAACGAGAGTGACAATCAATACGAATCAGCTTCTTCTTTTTCTAGTTCTAACTCTTTGTTTGGAGCTTCGAGAATTGTTGTTGTTTCTTCGGTGATGCACACAACAGGCAGTCTACACAATATACTGAACGATCCCAATATTGAAGCTCGGTCTTATTCATCTGTTGGATCGACCGAGTACGCTGATTCCAAGCTGGCCAATTTGTTGTTTGCATATGAATTGAACAGGCGATTAAAAGAAGGCAATGAGAATATTAATGTGTATGCTGTTCATCCAGGCACGATGGCCACAGGGCTATTCAATGAGATGAACAATGGCGCAATGGGTTATATTATGAATCCCATCAAGAACGTTTTCTTTACTGATCCTTCGGTGTGTGCAGAAGCAATTTTCCGTATTGCAGCCAGTAGTTCTTTTGCATCAGTATCCGGTTTGTATTATTCAGGTGTGAATGAAATTTCAAGCTCGCGGGACTCATTGAACGAAGAAGCACAGCGCAAACTTTGGAACTACTCAGAGATTGTGTGCCAACTGAATAGTGAAAATTATCTCTCGAAGCTCTAACTTGATTGAACAATCTTCATTTATTATTTACAACATCTTCTAAAGTCACCAATGGCAGCATCAGTAAAAAATCCTCGATACTTTAGTTCATCAGGAGTCAAATCACTGTAGTTTCTGACCATTAGGATATTGGCGAAATCGATGACCGAGATTGGTGCTGGAGTTGCGTTTGGATCGACTTCCAATACTGTCGGTACTCTTCCATTTGCGCGGAAGAGAGCTTGCGATTTCTGAACGATTTCCAGTTGAGAAAGATCAGATTTGTACAGTGTGATCCATCCTTTGATTCCGGCAATGCCACAGTGGCGAATACGATCACACATTGGACAATTAATTCCAAGATTTTCTAGCCTATTGTCATTTGCTTTCCCATTGATGTGATCACACACCATGAACTTTTCTAATCGAACACCACAGAATCTGCACGTGTAATTGTCTCTTGTCAGAACTTGTTGTCTGAGCTTGCGCCACTGGGAACTACTTGTTGGTAAGGTTCGCTTGCCCCAGGTTCTTGTGACCATGAGACAAAGTCCTCTTGTTTGATTCTCGTCCAAAAAGGCTCTATCATAATCCATCATCAGAGTTTCACTTGAATGATTCACGGCATTTCGGTTGACATAACTATTTTCACTTTCGTCTGTATCGTTAACCACAATTACTTCGGATGTTTGTGACATGAATGAACTGACTTGTTCACCACTCCTTGCGATCCTACGGGGACTCGTGTTCAATTGAAGTGCCGGGAGGATCTTGTTTGTTAGCATGTTGTCCGAACAAAACAGAATACAGAACGCCGATTGACACATGATCTTGCCCATTATGCTATAGTGAATTTGGTCATCTGTCATAGAAGCGAGAAGATGAAGATAAATTCTGTCTTCTCTCTCTTCTGTGCTCCCACAAGAAAATTTTTTGTAAATGGCACGGAATTGTTGCATTCTCTGCAGAGTTTTGTTCCCCTCCTCTAGCAAGTAACTCTTGAGCTTTGACGAGCACTGGGATGGACAACCACAGTCTTTGTTCAACTTCGCGAAAATTGTATCGTCTTGATTAGTATGAGGGTCGGGTGGACCGTTCGTTGCATAGCGAGGTCGTTTCGTTGATCTTGGGTTATGAAGTGGGATGTGATCGTGCATCATTTTGTATTTTCTGATTTTTGATTTGGTGGTGGCATTTTTGTATTCGCCAAGTGATTTCGTTGGAATTCCGTTGCAAATTCCGTTCTTTCATTCCGTGTTACGGAAAGTTTAAAAAAACCACTCCTTGAAACTTGCCATCACTTTAACTCTGATAGGAAGTGGACCAAGTGCCGAAGCTCCTTTTCACCCAATGACTCTCCTTATCTTTTTCTCTGCTTCACTTCTCTTCTTACCAGAGAGCTTCATTTCGTCCAGGAGTTCCTCCTTGAATTCTCCTTCCTTTCCCATCAGTCCCTCCAGTGTTCCTTTCTGTCCAGACCAAATTTTTTTTTTTTTTTTTTAATACAACCATATCGGTTGCTCACTTTATTGTCTTGTTATATTCATTAACCATCGCTCGCAGAGCGGTGGTCCTTGGTCACCACTTTGATTCCCCAATGACGCTCGTAGAGCGTCATTGCTGTTGTTTCTCTTTCGTTGTTGTAAATAGGTGGAGGAGAGTCGTGAGACATCTCCGTTTCACACTATTCACGTAAGTTTTAGCTTTCTTATCTGCTGTTGCTGTCTTTACTCCATTTGCTATCAGACCTTGCGCGATGTCGCTGACGGCCTCTGTCTCAACGATCTGTCCAGACCAAAAATAGTATTAAATATAGATGGATTGGGAGGAGAAATATGGAGCGGGTTTGGCGCAGCTGGTAGTCGCGTAGGTCTCATAATCCTAAGGTCGTGAGTTCGATCCTCACAACCCGCATATCATTTTTTCGATTCTATGTTCTGTTGGAACCTAAACGAAGCAACAAGTTTGCGAGCAATGGATGACTTTCAAGCTCTAGTTGTTGATAACGGATCTGGTATTTTTAAGGCTGGCTTTGCTGGTGATGAAGAACCAAGAGCCGTCTTCCCATCCATCATTGGGAGACCAAAGCAAAAGTCAATGGTTGGTATGGATCATAGGAGCACCTTTATCGGTGGTGAAGCTCAATCCAAGAGTGGTATCTTGACCTTGAAGCACCCGATTGAACGTGGTATTGTCACCGACTGGGACAGCATGGAAAAGATGTGGCATCACATCTTTTACAATGAGCTGCGGGTTGAGCCAGAAGAGCACCCTGTCTTGCTGACTGACGCTCCATTTAATCCAAAGGCCAACAGAGAAAAGATGACTCAAATCATGTTTGAGACCTTCTCTGTTCCTGCCATGTACGTTGCTATCCAAGCTGTCTTGTCCTTGTATGCTTCCGGAAGAAACACTGGTATCGTCTTGGATTCTGGTGATGGTATCTCCCACACTGTTCCAGTCGAATCAGGTTATGCTTTGCATCATGCCATGTTGAGAATTGATTTGGCAGGCCGCGACTTGACTGACTACATGATGAAGATTTTGACGGAAAGGGGTTACTCATTCGGAGCTACGGTCGGCAGAGAAATGGTCAGAGATATCAAGGAAAAGCTCTGCTACGTTGCTTTGGACTTTGACGAAGAAATGAAGAAGGATCAATCCTCTGTTAGTGAAAAATTCTATGAACTGCCTGATGGTAATGTCCTCGCTGTTGGCAACGAAAGATTCAGATGCCCTGAAGTTTTGTTCCAACCAAATATTGTCGGTATAGAAGCTGCTGGTATCCATGAAACCACCTTCAACTCCATCGGTAAGACTGATATTGACAACAGAAGATTGTACGGAAATGTTGTCTTGTCCGGTGGTACGACCATGTTTGAGGGTATTACTGAGAGATTGACCAAGGAATTGACTATTTTGGCTCCAGCATCCATGAATATCAAGGTCGTTGCTCTACCAGAGAGAAAGTACTTTGCCTGGATTGGTGGTTCCATCTTGGGCTCCTTGTCCACTTTCCAACAAATGTGGATCTCCAAGGAAGAGTATGAAGATTCTGGTCCAGGTGTCGTCCACAGAAAGTGTCTCTAATCTGTTTGGTCATGGTTTGTGGAACAGATAATAGTTACATCGCACAGAAGCTGCTTCAGACGCAACAAGTTGATGGGAATGAATGGTGGATCTCTCACAATCGCCTGATGAATAATTGTTGTGGAGAGGGTACCAGTCAATTTAACGAATGTGCCTTGATCCAAATCAACATCTTCTCCAAATTGTAATTGCTCTGGTGCAACACGATCATTGGGACCCACTGCCATCTTGTAAACTGTCTTTTGAGAACGAGCGTACATCATAATGCTTGCCGTACCTATTTGATTCATTGGAAACAAAGAATGTAAGGTGGTAACAGGTAAATTGTTCGCAGCAAGTTTGGATGAGCACTATGCATGTGTGAAATCCCTCTTTTATCGAAATATTCCTGTCGTTGACGTTTGCTGCACTTGGACTCACTACATGGCTTTAGACGCCAGCGGATATGTTCACATTGGGAATGATGCGGAAGATAAGTAGTCCAACAAAACTGAAAATCTGGATCCCACAGCAATCTTCTTACATTGAAAATTGATAGGATGTGTTTCAAGGGTAATAGGGTGAATGTAGTACGTGAGTGAGGGACACACGTTAGAGGCTTGAGAGTTTTGATCGCCTAAGTAATACATATTCATCGTTGATCGCTCTTGCATGACCAGAAAGTGAATACCACATGCAATTTTACACATTAATTTCACTAGAAAAGGCACTCTGACTGTCTTTGTCCCAGAACTGTCGAACAATCTTACCACAAGTAAACACTTTACCAGCGTCACTCAAGAAAGCAGAAACGGATCTCCCTGCCCCAATACATTCTGCATGCTGATCTTTAATAATACCTCCGATCAACGTTGGGTATATTGTTTTATCACAATTACTCTTACCTAACTGTCCGGCTCTAATTTTTTCGAAGGAAACGTCGGATAATTGTAAGTGGAAAGAGCTAAAATTGATAGTAGGAGTTAGGAGATATCAAGCTACATGTCTTCCTCATCTTAAGAGAAATATCGCCGTTCTTCTTGTCTGTTGTCATGCTGCTACTTTCCGTAACTCGAACGTCCTTTTTGGAAGTCCTCAGACATGACAGATGACGTTGACGCGAAAAAAACGGTAACGCAAAGATTGTCTTTTCACTGGCCCAATCTTTGGGGTTGAGTATTCGTTTTAAAAAAATGAGAACACTCTTAATCCTTACATCCCTGTTTGTCATCTTATCAGCGCTGACAACTGTTCTATGTCATTCAAAAGCGGTGTTTGAACCAATGCCCAAAACACATGTTTGTGACCATGAACATGTTGTTGACACAAGCAAGACAACTCTATTCGAGAATGGTGAGGGGCCAGCACTCCAATACAAGGTCAATCACGAGGAAACTTTTTCCCGAATTGCTCAAGAACAACAATCCGTTGCCGCCAAAATTTCCAACTACAGGAAGAGAGGCCTCAACGAGCAAGCAGCGGTTGAAGCCGCAGCGGACAATTTTCAACCGATGCGTATCACGTTTATTACGTCGACGATGAATGTCGACGATGGTAGAACGTGTCTCTCAACTGGTCAGGTTGTTCAGGTGGGTAGTCCAGCGAGCTCTGCCGTTGTGTGCTCAGATACAGTGAACTCAAATTGCTGGGAGACCTGTACTGCAGCCATGGTCATTACCAGTGAAAAGCTACAGTACATGACTGATATTCTGATTCCACAGCTCGAATCGTTGTTTGAGAATGCATTCTCGACGAGGAGACTGTCGACTGATTTGCGCATTAATCGACAGCCATGTGGAAACAATATTACTTTGTCTTCCGATAGAGTCAATAAGGGTATTGTGGCCAGTGAGGAAGACTTGGTTGTTTTGGTCACCATGAGACCAAAGAGACAAGTGTTGGGTTATGCTGGTTTCTGCGCTGTCGAACCAAACTATAAAAGACCTGTTGTCGGCATGCTGAATATTAATCCAATGTACATTGATCCAGCAGATCCATTGTCCGGCATAGTGAACACTGCAAAGCATGAGTTGACTCACTTGTTGGCATTCAGTCCCAGTCTGTATGATTATTGGTATGATAGCTCAACTGGAAGTTCAAGGAATTCCACTACTGATTACGTCACAAAGTCATTCCTTGACTCTTCCTCTGTTTTACAAACACAGAGTGTTCGAAGACTTGTGACACCACAAGTTGTGCAACAAGCAAGAAATCATTTTAACTGCAGTTCGATCTCTGGTGTGGAGTTGGAGGAGTATGGGGGTGATGGATCTCGTGGCTCTCACTTCGAATCCCGTTTGTTTATGAATGAGTTGATGACTGCTTCAGACGGTTTCAAGTCCTATGCCGATTCTGCTGTGCTCTCTCAATTTACATTTGCTTTGCTGGAAGATAGTGGTTGGTACAAGGGAAATTGGACCTATGCAAAGTCTCTACTCTGGGGAAAGAATGCTGGTTGCTCTATGATCAATGATCGATGTGAGAATTGGCAAATGAGAGACAATGCTGGTTACTACTGCTCGAATAGCAGCCTTAGTTATTGCAATTTTGAGCATACTGCTGTGTCTTATTGTGGCATTAGTACCTATACAACCGCATTAGGATACTATGAGCACCTGCCAAACAGCAAACAGGGCGGTTTTATTGGTTTCATGGACTTTTGTCCTTATGCTGCCAAGTATTCCAACCGTGACTGCAGAGTGTCAAATACGGGCACATCGTTGGAGGTGTTTGGATCAGAATCCGCTTGTTTCAACTCCAACACTCAATCAACTAAGGACCAAGATGCTAGATGCTTCAGGTTTGGATGTGCTGATGGCACATTGCAGGTCTACCTCGGTTCCCAACAAGTTTCTTGCCCAGCAGATCAATCCTATCTCAGAATCAGCACTCCAGCAGGTTACGCAGGATATGTCGATTGCCCACAAAACGGTTATGATCTTTTGTGCGGAAATGTTGCAGTGAGTAGAGTTGAGGATGTACCTACAGCTGATAGTTCGCTTAATGCACCTGCAGATGCATCTACAGGCGCTGATAGCAGCCAAACCAACTCTGCATCAAATCTGTCCTTATTGACGAAGGTATCTGCTTTGATTATCGGAGGAGCATTCCTACTGGCGCAGGTATAATGGCAAAACTACCGATAATGATCTATCTCTATCATTCCCAAACTGTGTTGGAAAAGAAAAGTTGATCCAGAAATAAATAAAAATAGTCGTTGTTTTCACTGAGAAGTTCCACACAGCCAAACAAAACAAAACACAATAATGCGATCATCTCTCACTTCATATCGTCGATCTTGCTTTGGGTCATTGAGGAATCGTGCTGGTTATCAACATGGCAGATTGGTATCTGAAGTACAACAATTTCACACAGTTTTCCCTCCTTGTGCAACACAAGAGATGTCGTCATCCTCAGAGGACACGACCACAAGACCTACAGATGACACGTCAACAAGCAAGACGCTATCCCAGCAATTGACACAGATGAATGACTTGTTGAGCAAGAGCTATACTTCACAACTGGAGATGCAATTGTTGATGCAAAAGGCATTGAAACAGCAGCAACAACCAGAGGAGGAACAACAAAAACAACAACAGCAAGAATCATCAGAGTCAGAGGGCAACAAGAAGAAGACTTCAACCGACGGAGGGTTGATCGGTCGATGGAAAGGCTTATTATTTAGTTCATCGACTCTAACAGCTGTCGTTGCCTATCTCATTTGGCAACAATCGTTTCAGCCCATTGCAAACATGAGAAAAACATTTTCTGGAATTAATCACTATACGACACAACCTGGTTCCGAGGTCGTCTTGGATGAGTTGAAAGAACGACTGAAAGATGAACTTGAGAAGCTTGACAGTAAGCAAATACTAGTGTTGTGTGCTCCTGATCGAGCTGGTAAGTCAACGTTGGTAGAGTTGCTATTGTCAGATTCGTTAAACTATGAGGTGTGTCAGGTGAAGTTGAAGGGTGCTTCGGGTGGTGATCAGCTCATGCAGAGATTGCGTATCAGCTTTGGACTGGAGGAGAGTGCACTGGAGGCTGCCATTCGTAAGATTTTGGCGATTGGAGACTTTGGAAAGAAGTCTGACGTTAAACAAAAGAGTGAATTCATTGATATTGCAGCAGAGGTTGAACATCGACTGGACATTAACATTTTGAACATTTTGAATCGACAGAGAGTCATTTTACTCGATGGAGTGAGTCACTTGGTATATTCGCTTGACAAGAATTCATCGAATGGAACTGCAGGGGCCAATAGTGCAGACTTTTTCGCTGTTAAAGAATTGTTCAATTGGTTGACACAACTGGAGAGCTGCAGTGTGATTGTGGTGTCAGGCGATGGATTCATTGATCAAGTGGTACGTGAGGCTGGATTGACACAGAACGTAAAGTATATTACGATGAATGACATGGACTATCATCAATCGAAAGAAGTGTTTGAAAGATTATTGAAGCATCATCGCAAAGAGAGTCAATTAGACTTTGATAAAGTGTTTCAATTGGTCGGTGGTCGTATTGCACATCTGGAGAAGCTTGCTAGAGATCCAACCGAGCAAAAGATTGAGGAAGTGGAACTGTCCATGGAGCAGTGGATCAAAAATGCAGCTCGTGGTGACTTGGGCAGGTCAGTAGACAAGACGCCTCCTCTCGCTAGATTGTATGTTATCAATCGTCTTATTGAAAAGAGCGAACAAAATGAGAATATCATGAACGTCGAGCAACCAAGCGAGCATTCCACAAAATTGGCCAAGATTACAAGCATTGGAGTAGGAAATGGACCAAGTAGTTGTGGCCCAGGTGTTGAATTGCATGACTTTGTCAATGCAGGAATATCTCAGGAGTATATCGAAAAATTGTCTCGCACACGTATTGTATCGTACAATCCTGTCGACGGAAGAGTGACATTGCCATGTAGATTGCACTACAATATGTTCAAGAAGAATAGAGCAATGTTGGAATCAGAGTGCTTCTTCACTGTTCATGTCAAGAATTTGGACACAAACATTGAACAGGTTCTTCGTGTTTCTACCACTCAGCTGCCAGAATTTGTGAACACCATCAAGAAGGCATTCAAGGTTCCCGAATACAAGAATGTTGAAGTGTTTGCGAATGATGTTGCCATGGAAGGAAACAAGCACCTGTTCCAACTAACACCACAACACCAAGTCTCCTTCCGCATAAAAAGATAATGGTATGTTAACTGCGCACTTTCACAGTTTTGTTCAGATGCCACAAAAAGGCGCGATCTCACCAAAACAAGTTCTCTTCGACATTTGACATCACAGGTCACACCCCGACAGAAGTTGTTTTGTCACAAAAAAAATTCGTTTGAGGTTCGGTTGGGATTCTGAGCGAGCTGAAAAACAATAACATAAACACCAACACCCACACGTACGAGATTACTCATCATGTCCGTTACACCGAGGAAACAAACAACAACTCCTCCCCTACCACCCCCACCACCGCAACCACTGAGTTTCTTGTCTGAAATTAAGCGATTTCAGTCATGCTGGGACTCTGCAGTCAAGCAGTGTGATCCATTTGTGATATCGCCTCGATTACCACACCAAACATCACCCAGACTACCATCACCCAGAGCTTCGCCCGTCAATGAAATTTTTCTGTGTACCACGAAACAGAGAAGTCTCCATTTAAAAAACCAACGTCGAAAAACTACGACAAAAAACACCACCTCTACAACGGCTGTTGCGGCCAATTCTCCGAGAGGACCGAACCCAACCACAACGGCAGCTATTCATCCGACTTCCAACTCCGACAATAGCTACGATGATGAAAAGCGCGGCAATGAACAGTGGTGGTTACTGAAAGATTTGTATGAGCAAGAGGAGTCATTGTTGCCTCGTCACGTTGCTCGATGCATACAAACAATCACTCAGGATTATGTCCTACTGAGTCGATCACCACAAGCTCACACAAACAATGCACCATCGAATTGGACTATTCCCAATTTTTCTGAAGAGCACGTGTATCAACAGTTTGATCCGACGAAAAATGCGAATAGCTCATTGATCCCTTCAGCACCACCATCGTCGTCAACATCTACGTCGACAACACAACAGCTTGTCTCCTCCAATGACATTAAGAAGCAAGCAATCTCAGACAACAACAACAACAACAACAACAATAATAGCTCCAATGTGAAAAAATGGGCTGCTGCCAGAAGTAAGAGCATGCTAGTCTCAAATAACAACGGCAACAACAATAATCATAGAAGTAGTTCGAATAATAATCATGTAAATAACAATGATACTAACAACAGTGGTGAAAATGCTCAACAGAAAATAGCTCCCATGATTGATGATTTGTGGAATGTTCATGACGAGATTGAAAAGAACTGTCGACATGATGATCGGGCCAACTTTGTGTTGAATGTCATGTCAGAGTCGCAACCTGCAACGTTTTTAGAGCTGTTGAATCAGACAATGATGGAGATGGAGCGTGATTCCTCTGATTTGATCATTTCTGATTTTGACTTGTTGGAGGAGATTCAGTGCAGTACGTCTCGAGTTCTATTCAGCCCAAAAAGGTTGAATATCAAATTGTTGGATGCAATCAAGGAAACTGCGTTGGAACCAATTTATTGCTCTGTAACAATCTATGAGATCAATGGAAGCGAGTGTAACAAGATTACAGAGTCCTATTCGTTTGAGATATCGAGCAACGAGTCATTGAATGAGAAACATGCCGCCATATTTAAATTATCAGTGATTAATTCGAACATGATGGCATTATTCAAGTTTAGTCGTAAATATCTGGGTGATGATGCCGAAATGGTAAACGAAGTATATTCCAAGGCAAAGATAAAAGATGTTAAATCTCTGAGGACAAAAATACAGAAGAGTCACGAATCGTTCCCTGATTTGTACTCTTCTTTTGCGTGGTCAGCTGTGAATCTAAAGGAAGCACTAGATTCTCCATTGCAAGCTCTACCTTTGTTTTTGTTGCCATCTAGTAT
Source organism: Tetramitus jugosus (assembly GCA_937625935.1). Taxonomy (NCBI): domain Eukaryota; phylum Heterolobosea; class Eutetramitea; order Acrasida; family Vahlkampfiidae; genus Tetramitus; species Tetramitus jugosus. Next base: position 106,023 of record OW569379.1, on the reverse strand, counting down.
TGGTAATGTTAGAGATCCAGTTCTATTGCAACAGTTCTTGTCATCTGATTCGAAAAAGTACAAGTCTATTGATGGATTCATTACGCTTACATTCAGCGAGTTGATGGCAAAGTATGAGGAATATGCAGACGCTCCAGAAGCTCGCATTGTTCTTGAGGATGAGAAGGGTAATGAAATACGCGGAGTGCCCGTGAAAACATTACTCCCATTGAATAATATGACACTAACCATTGAGAATAATTGCTTGTTGTTACCACATTCTGTAACAATATCAAAAGAAATCAAGAATATACAAATTGTAGCATCGCTACAGATGGATGATTCGGATATAGAGAAAAGCGGTATTCCCGTGTTCTATACCAACTATCCTGAGATGAGCACAGAAATGCAATCGTCTGCCTTCTCTACGGTTTCGTGCAACAGTATGTATTACCTTCTGTTTCTTTTGTGTATTCTCATAGAAAATGGAATGACTAACCCAAGTTAATAATTAGACACGTCACCAGAATTCTCGAGCGAGATGAAGTTGAAGCTGCCGTTCCAACCAAAGGAGTCGCAAAACATTCTGTTCAAATTCTACAATTGCACATCAAAGGAGTCTCTGTTGAAGAAAAATGGTGTAAAGAAACTAGTTGGATACTCATATATTAACCTGACATCTGTTTCACAAGGAAAAGTAACGCTTCCTATTTATAAGGTTGATGGCAAAATGAGCAAGTATCTTACGAATCAAAATCGATACAGTTATGGATGTTTTGAACTTGAGATTGTTCACCGTTCACTAAACTTTCAGAGTAGTGATTGTAGTTTGGAACCTTTCAAACACTTCGTGAATAGCTTCCAGGATTATACGAACGTTGACAACGCAGCATTTATATCAGGAACTAACTGTTTGTCGTTCATTTCATTCTCTCTCGCACAATATGTTCCTATGATTTTGAACGAACTGGTCGCCATTTTTAAACACACAACAAGTGCTGAATTGAGAACGAACTGTTTCAGTGTAATTATGCGCGTGGTTCACAAGTTTGCAAAAGAGGATATGGCATCTATTTTGGCATATGTTAAGTACTACTTCAATGACAGCGACATTCTCCACATATTTTTGTCCGAGACTCGAAAGTTTATGGAGTCCAAAGTTGAGTTCAATGTGTCCTTTATATTGCATAATTCATGGTTCCTATTTTCGGTTCTGCTTAAGTCTCTGATTTTACATTATCAGACTTGCGACCTGTCAGAATCCTCTGTTGCTGATTTGACTTTATTATTTACTGAGTCTCTAGCCTCGTTCATCGATGCTCACTTAGAGAAAAACATTCAGCATATCGGTGCTGAAGTTGGATCATTTGTAACGAACTTACTCTCTGCCGGACTCAGCCGCACGCTCATTCTGTCCTTGATATACAATATTATAGCGATGTTTAACAAGATATCTACACCAATTGCATCCAACATGCTACTTTGCTTTATGTATCACTTATTCCAGTTTCAGAACTATTTGGAGCTTTGCTTGCCAAGACCAGCGGAGCGACGAGCAGTTAACAAGTCTAGGAGCAATCAGGATGTGCCGTCTGTTACACACAGACACTTCCTATTTACAAATTTAGTGGATTGTGTTATGAGAGGCCTATCAAATTCTTCAAGAGATAATCGATCGAAGGCATGTGCTCTCATGTACGAAATTGTGTGTCAATCTACTTGGGACTCGAGATATCAAGACGCTGTTCACAAGAGAAGGATAAATCAAATGCATTTCGAGTTCGTTCAGCGATTCACTGAGGTGGTTCATGACTGGAATACCCAAGTAGACAGTCACAAAAAGAAAATTCAGAAAGAGATTGCCAAAGTTAAACAAAAAATCGCAGGTATTGAGTCAAACAAGAGAAATCCGGTCGATACGGATAAATCAATGCGTCCTCAATCCATTGATCAGGTTCAGTTTGAGATGGTGCACAGTGAATTGCTGAGACTCACTTCAAAATATCTTGACGATTTGAAAACGGAGGATTCAGCAGCAAGGTTTGAGAGACAACTTGTGTATGGGTTAATTTACCACATCATTCGTAATGTTGATAACACAAAGTTGTCTGCTTGGCTATTCTACGTGAATCATGGCCAACAAGCACACTTCCTTGGTATTCTTCAATCGATACTAACAGCCTTCGAGTTTGGTAAGGATGTGAGAAACAAAAAGAAGAAGGACAATTTGCCTGCACGAATTCAAAGAAACATGAAATCCTCTCGTTTCTCAAGAAGGGATGTGAAACAGCAAACAAACACCCTTCATGCTCTTTCAAACAAACTTGATAACTCATTCCAGAAACTCAAGAGCATGTCTTTATTTGAAGCTGCCAAACAACATGTCAGATCCAGATCAGCAGGTGTTGAAGACGTAGATTTGAATTCTCTTAAAAATTTTGATAAGAACATCGGTTTAAGTCGTCCGACATCTCCGACTTCACCATCAACTCACCCACCGCAGCTTGTAGAAGAGGAGTTGGTACCAAAGAAGCATCAGAGCTCTCTACCAAGACGAGCTCGACACTCGATGAGTTTGTCCTCATCCATCTTCGAAAAGTATATACCCTGTGACATGGGCTATCACATTTTATGGTTACTGGCGCAAACAGTGCTAGAATTAACTCGCTCTGGAATCACTATGAGTCCTACAGGTCGACAACAGCTAGCCAGTACTATTGCAACTGTCTTAACGAGCTATCTTCACTTGAGTCAACCTGATTTTCTGCTCACGCAGGTCATGACGTATATCCGAGCTCTCGTGAACCAATACCCTCTGTTGGCTTGCTCTAAATCGTCTTTGGCCCCTCTATTAAGTGAATCTCTGCTCTGTTTGTGCAACTCCAACACAGATGTTGTGAGAACGAATGCTGTTAGAACCGAGTACACACTCCTTAAAACAGCTACCCTGACTGAGAAAGGAAATGCGCTCTGGCCACAAGTTCTCTCGAATCTTTCAATATCTCGCCTACTACAAAAGATGAAGAATTGTGTGGTATTATCTGCATCTATCCAAGAGATTCCCGAATGCACGAAACTTGATAGTAGTTTAAGTATGACAGAACAAGAAAGATTGTCAGCAAACCTGCGAACCTTGTGTCATCAAATGAACCAACTCATCCTTGGAACTGTCGAAATTGCCTGCAGTATATCTGGTGCTGATGTTTACAAGAGCGAGTATCTCCTGTTGAATATCTCGAAGCTCTACAATATTCCTGAACTGAAAGTAATGTGGTTGATGAGATTGGCCGAATTTCACAATAAGAACCAGCAGTATGCCGAATGTGCTCAGTGCTACTTGTTGGTCATTGCCACCATTCTGGAAAGAATGGATAAAGAATTGGTCAAATTGATATCTGTAGAATCCTTCTACAAATTATCTCCTCTCCTTTCCAACCGAAGGAGTGAACCCCAGAAGATGTCCTACAAGTCGGAAGCTCATAACGACAGCATCTCCATATTCGATGAGCAAGGTTTTCTGACCACCATATCGAAGGCTATCAACGCTTTTATCAATGCTGAACAGTATGAACACTGTATACCACTGTTCGATATGATCATACCTATCTATCAAAGAGCAGGCGACATCAAAAATGTAGCCTCTGCCTATCATCAACTAGCCGATATCTACGAGAAGATTCGTACGACTGGAAACGAGAGACAGTTCAGTGTATTCTATCAAGTGGGATTCTTTGGCAGTCAATGGGGACCCGAAATCAATTGCAAACAATTCATTTACAAGACTCCAAAGTTGTTCAAGTTGTTTAGAATGACTGACAGACTGAAGAAGATATATCCCAATGTGGAAATTATCTCATCTTCGACCGATAAGAAAACATTAGACGACTCAAAACGATACATACAAGTGACTGGTGTGAAGCCATTGATCAATCGAACCTCCAAGACAACAAAATTCGAGGAAAGTTTGAACATTAGCCAATTCTATTATGAGCACGCCTTCTCGAAGACAACAAAGAAGGTATCAGACTCTAATCTTGTCGAGATATTCAAAAAGAAGATTATCTTCACTGTAGATGGCTCGTTCCCCAATGTTATTACCAGGCTACCAATCATCAATGAACAAGAAACAATTCTTACGCCTATTGAGGCAGCAATTGATAATATTCAGAACCAAATCCACAAGATTGAACAGGTTTTGGAGACATCATTCACCGACGTGCAGGAGCTACAATTGATCTTGCAAGGATCAGTGAGAGCTGGCGTCAATGGAGGACCACAGGAAATTGTTACAACATTCCTTGATAACGAAAAAAGATCTAACTTTGATGCTGTGCATGTGGAAACACTCGATAACTTGTGTCACTATTTCTTGTACTTGTGCGATCAAGCTTTGACACTAAATGGTCAATTCATTCGCGTCTACAAGAAGAATATGCAGTCTGAACTTGAGAGTGGTCTCAATGAGCTGAAGGCTTTATTTTCGAGATATATTCAGTCAACCAAAAAGTTTGACAAGGATTACGTGAGCCTCAAACACACCTCGATCATACCAGCCGATGCTTTTGACGAAGAAGACAAGGACAAAACAAATGACTTTGATGCCATGTGTATTTCTCTGTTCAAACTGCCACGGAATAGGAACTACCATGGTGCTGAGTGAGTGAACAATAAACTCTGAGACTTATAAAATTGAATATTTACATGCTTTGGAATTTTGTATTTACGGGTCATTTCTCAGGTGTTTTTGGCGCTCTTTTTTCGTTTGCTGCATATTTTGAACTCAAAAAACAAAATGTCTGACGATTCACTTGCCCCTCAGGATCTAGGAGGTGACGACACTGAGATTGTGAACCAACCAAAAACAATCGTGCGAAGCAGAAAAGACAGAAAAAGAAAGACAAAGGTGTTTAAATCAGGATATACTCCACAATCAAAACAGAAAAGAAACACATCACCGCCAATTGATGCCTCAGAGAGTCTCACGTCTCGATTGAAACACTTGGGGATTTCGACCTCCTCCATGGTAACTCCAAAAAAAGGAAATTCTTATCATTCTCAACCCGATGAGGTAAAGTTGCCACCAGAACAAAATTTGGATGGGAGTGACATCTTTGAGATGCATTTTGTGAACCGGCAAAAGGAGTCCTTGGAATTGTATAATTGGCTTCTTGTACAAAACTATGAGACAAAGTCTTTTATGCCATTTCTCTCACAGTTATATGGGTCCGGTAAAACCACGCTAGTTCGAAAATTTAGAGATGTGGTGAAGCATTTGGATGGTAACTTAGTTCGTCGTTGTCCAAAGCTAGACGCTGCAATTCTTGTTGAGATTAACTTGGCCACACTACTCCCGCCTAATGCTTCAGGCTCCATTCAGAGATATATAGACACAAACATATTGAGAAAAGTATATCAAACGATTCAGGTCTTAGAATGTATGCACAGTTATGACCATATTTTGGAAGATATGTATACGAAGAGTCAAACATTGGGTGAATTTCTTGACGTTTATAATCAAAAGAATGAACTACCACCTTTGCTCATCTCATTTGATGAGATTCAGGTCCTTGAAGTTCATGATGGACAATCAAATCATCTCATCCAATCTGCTCAAAGATTGATAGAACTATGGAGTGTTTTAATGGGTGTTCTAGTTGACAAGCAATCTCGAAAACTGTTCTTTCTTCTAGTTGGTAAATCACAACCACTCGTTCTATTGGGAAGAAAGAAACGAATTACCGAATTGAAGAATCTTGAAAAATCACCCAGTTCATCAGCTCATATCATTCTTCGAGCACTTTCCAGTGATCATATCGAGGAATCTGTCAAACAAACAGTGATCTTTTCTGCACCCCTTTTGCAAATTTTATATTCCTATGGATTGCAGGAAATGGATATTGCATACCTTTGCAAAAGAATCTACTTTTACACAGGAGGTATTCCTAGATTAGTGTCCAGAGTCTGTCTCGACATATCTCAACCACCCAAGATTGAGTTGAAGAACAGAGACAAAATTGATCAATCGTTTCGGAAACCAAGCTCATTTCGCATTACATCGACCTCTGCTGAAATATACATGTTGAATACGCTGGAAGGCCCATTGCGTCGAGTGCTTTCATATATATTCACTTTGAGTGCTTTAGGTGTAACATTTCCAGACGATGATGTATCTATCAACAAGTTTACAAGTATGACAGAAATATTGCATGCACTTCCATTGTATATTGACAAAACAGATGATTCCACAGAGAATAAGTTGATTTACAGAGTCCTCTTTCCAGAGTGTATCATTCAAAACATAGAACCTGCTCTTCGTCACTTGCCCATTCTGAACGGATTACAGAAGTATGCATCCATCCTAAGCTCTGGAGAACTACTGGAATATTTAACGTCCAATATCATCATGCTTCGCATCATGACAATGCAAAAGGTTTGGCCAACAAATTTGAAATGGAAAGATGTTTCTCCTTGTTATAAGCAATCGAAACATATTGCTGAAATGGCAGTAGATGTTAATCTGTCAGAAATGGTATTCTTTCCCAAGGTTACCACGAAAGCTAAGAAGTTGGACAACCAAGATATTAAGGAGGAATTGAAGACTCTTCCTTGGAGTCATGATGTTTCAATTGATGACTGGAGCTGGTTGGTTACTAACATTGCAAAAGTGAAACACTTTCATAAGCCAAAGCCGATGTCCCAGTCTTGTGATTTGTTTTTCTACCCCACAAATGGAATAATGGTGGGGTATGCCCTAAAAAATTATGGAGAAGGAACAAGCTTTACTATTTCAATGTTACAAGAAGAAATTTTCAAAGCAGCAATGGTGATGAAAGGAGCCAGTATTCAGAAATTTACACTCTTTGTGCTGAGTAGAACACAAAAGTCTCTTCAAGGATTGTTTACTTCAGAGCATATATGTCGAATAGACTCTGGGAGATTTATTTGGAGCAACAATGAGCTTAGCAAGATAGATGAAAAGAAGAGTAGCCTCACTTATTCTGAAATGAAAGAACGGTTAAAATCCAAGGAAACATCCAACAATCTTGCTGTTCCAGAGGGAATGGAAGTGATCGTTCTTGGTGAGAGAGCATTCGAAGAGTTCTTTGGTAAAGAAGTTGTTGAAGTTCTTAAAGATATTGCAACACACCAAGCAATTCAAAGTACGTCATTATCTTTGTTGCGTCGTGTGATCAAAAAAGGCTTATTCACAGAGGAAGTACATAAACCTGTAAATCAAAAAGAGAAGATAACTTCCAGAAACAAGATTTCTTCTGGTTATGGCTCTTCACAATCCATTGAGTCAGATACATCTGACACACAAGGCATAATTATCAGATATGAAGACGATGAAGGAGATATGAGGCGAGCGAGAGTCAAATCCTTGGTTGAATTGAAAATTGTTATCGCAGACGAATGGAAAAGAGATCCAGATCATATTCACAAGATCAGGTACAGAGATGGAGATGAGTTGGTCGCTGTGAAGAACGAACATTGCTTCAAGCTAATCCCAAACAAAACCACTGTGATTGTAACATGGCATGACTTGTAACGAATGAACTTTTTATATCACCCTAAAATTTGCAGTAACTTATTGCTCAGACAACGAGAAATCAATGATAGACCGAGCTAAAACTTCGGCCACTCGGAAAATATTGTCAACCTTGACAGTTTCGTGCAGTTGATGAGCAAGAGCAGTATCTCCGGGACCAAAGACGACAGAAGGGCACTTGCCGACATGATACAAGTAACCAGCATCTGTTGCCCAAGGGGATGATGAGACGACAGCCTCCTTTTCAAAGTCTGGTGATTCAGGACGAGTGCTCTGCACATCGACATACGCACTCTTCAAATGATCGATGAAACTGTGCTCGGCAGGGCAGAAAGCAGGTGGCCATCTAGCACCAAAGAACTCCAACTCCCATCTCACATTATGTTGTTTCATCTCTGGAGAGTTCTCAAGAGCTTCTCTCAAAGCGTCCTTTGCTTGTTGAAGAGTTTCCATTGGATTTGGAATAACACCAATTCTACCTTCGAGAACAACACGATCTGGTACACTGGAAGGCCAATCACCACCATTAATCTTTCCGATATTGATTGGTACAGGTACTTTCAAATTTGCGTTTCTTTCTGCTTCTAGTCTTTGCAGAGTCTGAATGACAAACACTGCATGCTCCAGAGCTGAGATACCGAGATATCTTGTTCCACCGTGTGCTTGCTTGCCCAAAACCGTAATTCTGAACCACATACTTCCCTGTTGAGCCGTAAAGAGCTTCAACTGAGTTGGTTCAGTAGCAATACCAATGCATTGATTGCTTGGTTCACTAGGATACATGTGTCTGTGTCTCAACACAGCAGCCAACGTTCCTGCACCTCCACTCTCCTCTTCGACCACACTCTGATAGACAATAGTGGTTTTTGGGAGTCGTTTCATGCCTACTTGACTCAACGCATGTTGGATCGATTCCAGTGCCAAGAGATTGGCAAAGTTACCACCCTTCATATCCGTTGTACCACGACCGTAGACACGATCCGTTGTCTCATTGTAATCTCCACTGAAAGCATTTCCGTTGATCCAAGCAGATTCGTCTGCACCAACAGGAACAACATCCACATGGCCATTCAGAATAATAGTCTTTGAATCCTTGTGGCTTGTGGTAAGAGTGTGTTGAGAGGCGTCCTTGGCATCAATCACAACAGCAGCACCTTGCTTGTTATCATTTTCATCAGACAACCAAAAACCAACAACATTGGGCGATTTGGACAATGACTCCCAGGATCTAGGATTGACAAAATCAGGATGTTCACTCAACTCTTGTTTCTGTTCATCCATTGTCCACATGTCAACAAAGTCCATTTGTAGCTTGTGTTGCAATGTGTGATGAACGAGCTTTTGAATGCCTTGTTCGTGCTCTGGCAATGAAGCCTCTTGGATCCATTGTTGCAATGGCTTAATGGTCTCTTGCTTATTCTTCTCTTTTTGTTCAAAAAAGTGGGAAATGTGAAGCTTTAGCTTTTGTTTCAAATCTTCTCCAGATGCTCCAGATGCTTGTGTTGTTGCAGTTGCTGTTGTGATCGAAGAAACTACAGCGATCACCAACAAAAACAAGGTGATGGCAATGATTTTGGATTTCATTTTCTTTGCTTGTTTTTGATTGACTTCTTGCTAGCACTATGATTTTTTTAGAACAAAGACTGTTAGATGACAGTTGATGCCAATGGAATAAAAAACAAGTTTAGTTTGTTTTACAGTTTTTGGATGTTTGTTACTTTGAAGGGAATGGGTACTTTGGTTGCATTGCTTCATAGCCAAAGTTGAAGGTGTTTGGTTGCAACACGTGAGACACAGTGTTTTCAAAGTGATTGTTCACCCAGGAGAATGGCTTGTTGGTGCCAGAGTGCGTTGGTCCATTCTGAGCTACAGCCTTCATCTGCTTGACCAGTTTGATATCAGTCACCTTGGCATCAATCTGGCCAAATGCACGATAATGGGATGCTTGAGGTGGATTCAAGTCGCAACGAGCTGCAATTTGATTACATGCATCACCCAATGCAAATGGATCATTCTGCCATTCGTTTCTACGGATCACTGGCTTTAGTGATTCAACATCTTGCGCACTGTTTTGGAACTCGCGGAAAATGTTGGCTCTTGGACAGTGGTCGTGAGTCCATTCATCACCGTGCTTTCTCACCATTTCAGGATAGCCACTAGCATTGAAAATGTCTGGATAGAATGGAATATTGTAACTGGCCCAGTATCCCAATTGATCCAACTGTTCACTTGCACTTCCAGTTGTAATCTTGCCTGGAATTTGCTCGAGAACGTGGAACATGTCAGGATGACTCTTGGATGATCCGGCAACAAACTTGTTGGTATCAACAATCATCCACTGATTGTTGTACGTTCCAGAGTTTTCCATGGCAAAGTATTTGGTCCATTCAGGAGCGTTGTTGGCCATACGATTGGCAACAGCGTTACGGATCCAGTAAGGCACAGTAGTTGGTGTCACATACTTGTACAGTGACTGAGTAAAAATGTTGTTGGTTGTCTCAGTGACCATCAATCCATTGCTCGTAATGTAGAAATCATCGGCAGATGTGATCCATCCAGGAGTAGAACTGAAAGACACCAACTTTGATGCCTGACGCACTGGCAATGCATCATTGGACTCGTGAAAGTTCAATTCAAAATGCTTGTAGACACGCAACTGGTTGGCAAAGGTGTCCCATGTCGAATGAGTCATCAACAAGTTGCTTCTGTCTGATGTGTACTTGACGAGTGCAGAGCACTTGGAGTGCAACAATGCAAACAATGAAATTTCATCACGGTTCATGTGTGACAAGTCAGTTGGACTAAATGACTGTTCAATATCAGGTGCATCGACATTGTATTGGAACTTGAGAACGTCCAAAAAGCTCATTTCTATCAAGGAATCGGGGTTTGCATTTCTCCGTTGTTCATAACCCGACTTGATACCTTTGACTTGAGCGAGAATGAGACCTACTTGATTCCAAAATTGCTTTTGGAATGGATCAACAGAGCTCTTGCTTTTCTGTTGATCAAAAACCTTGTTTTCCATGTATTGGAACTGTTTTGTCATAAACTACACAAACAAAAATTAAGGTGTCAGTTTCAAGCAAAACTTAAAAAGCTTTTCATGCAAAGCTTGACAAGCAAAAACAATAAAATATGAACAAAAAATAAACTTACTTGATCAAATGAAGCTTTCAAAGTATTGTTATAATTGTACTCTTTGAACGCGTTCCAATAAGGTCCAATCAAATGAGCCGTTGCAAAACCTTCCAAATAACCTGCACCAAAAGATTGATGTTCATTGTCATGTTGATCACTCGTCTTGACTTGAAGAGTGGCCCATCCAGTGCTTTGAATCGTATCATTGACTTCTACCCATCCAACAGGATGATCTTGTAAGCTTAAGCTTTCAACAGCAGGAGTGTTGGACAGTGTTCTCGTATGGAAATGGTGACCTTGAGCAATGTGATAATTGGAAGCATGCAAAGCAGAAGATGATTTTGAAGCTTTTTTGAGGAAAAGTGTGTATTGTTGTTGTTGACTACTGCTACTGCAGTGGATAAAGGTGGTTGATAATAGGAGAGAGAGCAGTACGATGACTGCAACCATGGTGCGTCTCGTTACGATTCTCATTGTTGTTTTCTGTTGTTTTTGTCAGTGAGTTTCTAATCAAAATTGAGTAATCAACATCAACTCTGAGAGCAACGGTCAATGCATCATCCCTCTGTGGAGAAGAAAACTCCTCAACTCCGGTGACGACATCGAAATTTATGGTGCGATTCCCCATATTTTGTGTGAAACGTTTCTTTGCGAACAAAAAATGTTTTATGTTTATTGGGGTGTAAGTGGTGTAACCTTGTAAACCCGCAATTGCTCCTTGAATTGTTCGTGTCTCAACTCCAAGTGCTCACACAGAGCCAAGCCCTTACCAGTAATTCTCTTCTTGGCTTCGACCAGACCTTCCTTTGATACGTCCATGGTCATGACGAGAGCCTTCTTTAATCGGTCAAGTGTTTGTGCTTCCTGAGGATTGTTTTGCAGGTACTCTCCAGTCAAGAAAGCGTCCATGTACTTCTTGGTACCACCGTTCACAGCAGCATCCAACACACCATTGAGCAACATGGTAAGATTACCAGTGTCGGGACTCACGTCCAAATGATGAGAAATGACAAAGTCTTGCAGATCCTTAACCTTGTCTTCCAGAATTTTGATGGCATGTTCCAGTGGTGTCATCGTGGTGATTGTAACCTCTGCTCTCATTCTACGCTTAATCGAAGGGAATCGATCTTCCAATACATAGTACTTGTTCTCACGATACAGATCCTTACATTCAAGTTCACTGTTTGCATTTGGAAGCTTATAACTTCTATAACTAATAATACACTTGATATTGTTGATGCGATCATATCTTGAGATCTTTGGTGAAATGTTGTAGTCACGATTCTTGAAAACATTGTTCATCTCATCATCATCAGATGCAATCACAGTGTAGGCAATGATGAACATGCCTGGTTTTTCGTCAAGTGCGTCATTAGCATCCTTGGTTTCAATGACTTTAGCTCCAGGATATCTGGAGATGAGTTTTTGAGCGAATTCCATGTGATTCTCAAGTTCCTTTCCTCTGTAGATGTACTCACCATTGAGGCCGAGCTCCTTGAATCCAAGTCCATAGTAGCGAACATAGAAGTAGGTAGCTCCGAATCTCTTCTTGGTCATGATAGAGGTGTAGAATGTTCCTTCATCTTTGAGCACATCTTCAATCTTGAGATAGGCAAATCTCTTTTCATAGTGAGTTCTGAGTTCCTTGCAAAGCTCGATTGCCTTTTCCCAGTCTTTGCCTTGATCGCACAGATAAATCATTTGTTTGCAGAGCTTCTCTTTTCTAGCTTCAGCAGTTTCCTCAGGATATTGTTCAGAGAAGTAAGGCAATCTGGTTGAAACATCCCATGTTACGGTGTCATAGTGCAACTTGAGACATAATACTGCTTCGATATGATTACCAAACTTGATATGCATATCGCTCAAGATGTGAACATACTTCAAGTAGAGTTCAATATTTCCATTGGTCTTCAGGGATTCCATCACTTGAATACATGCTTGAGTCTTAAAGTCTTCATTATCAGCATACTGTTGAATCTTGACGACATCAGCAAGCATAGTAGCCAAACGTTTCAAGAATTCGAATCCTGGAGGTCCGACTTGGTCATCTGCCTTGAATCTATTCTCAAGACCCTCCATGAAGGACTTACGGAACAGATCATCGACCGTACGTTCAATAATACATCTCTGAGTCACAGATTCACAACGTTCCAATGTTCCATGGTATTTGAATTCATGTTGAAGCGATGCAAAGAAGAGATCAACTGCAACATTGTGCAATGACTCATTTCTGATATCGAGAACCTTCATGATTGGATTGATCAGTGCAGGAACAAACTTTTCTTTGAGAGCTCCGAGAGTGTTCCAACTCTTCAAAATGAGTTTCAAACATTCGAGTCTGAGATCACCTGCCAATGCCGTAATCTTTGCTTGCTTGAAACTTGTGGAAGTCTCAAGTTGAATGTATGGTGAGAAAACAAATTTGAACATGGTCTTGAACAAGAAATCGAACAGTTCATGGCTGAGTGCATCATCGGCTTGGAAATGCTCCTGAAGCAAGTTGGCCAACAGTGATAAGTTGGTCAACACTGTCTTGTACATGATGACATTGTACGCAATGAAATTCTCTGGAATAAAGTTGAGGTCTGTCAAGAACATGTTGTTCAAGCTCAAAAATTGTTTGATGGTATTCACGTTCATGCCTGTGGCAATGTCTTCATCATACTGACGATGGTAGCTCATCAATTCATCCGTTCGGTACTGATAAACGAAGGATAGCAGAACGTTCATTAGGTCAGCTCTCATTCTTTCGGAAGCTTGCAACTCACCCTCCAAAATGGATAGCGAAGATTTTGTCTTATCAACCTGTCCAGCTTTCATCTTCTCGATCGATTGCTTCAAAGCATCTATACTCGTTTGGGTACTGTCCAGAGCTTGTCTGGCATGCGGAATCAAAGTGAAGATAGTGTACATGGAATCCTTGATCGCCTCCAATCCATCCTCATTGTAAATCTTTTGAATCGCGTGCAAGAGTTCTGAGAAAATTTCAATGCATGCCTTGTCTGATTGATCCTTGTTGAAGTGGTATTGAAGCTCTTCAATAATCTTTGGTAAAATAATTCTTCTACCCTCCAAATTCTTGAACACTTTACCCTTCACAAGCTGAGTGATAAGATGGAGCTTGTTAGCAACGAACAAACTCTGACCAGTTGACTTTGGCTTTGGAATGTGGCTCAAGAATGTAGCAGAGATGTGCGCAACTTGCACTGGATCAAAGATCTCAGCCAAACTGTCAAACAAAGAACCAACAAACTTCAATAGATTGGCCTTTGCACCAACCAAGAACTTTTGTTCAGATTGAAGCAATTCATAAACTCTGTCCAACAGGAAGAGAACCTTTCTCTGGAATTCGTTCTTTGGTTCTACTTTCACAGTCTTTTCTACAACAACTTCTTCGACGTTGTCAAACTCCACGGCACTGATGATTTCCAATGCCTTCATCTTTCTGGAGAGTCTAGCACTTGCTCTCTTTTCGATTAATTCTTCAAGAGTTTGCTCGGCTTGAGGAGATTTCGCAGGGGAGTCAACAACTGTTTCTCCCACTTGTGTTGGAACTGATTTATCGGTGGTAGCTTCAGCGGGTTGTGTGGACTCCTTTGTTTTGGTAGCAGCCTCACTAGCAGCCTTCAATTGTTCCTTCTTTTGTCTGGAAATGTAGAAGGATGATGACTCTAACAAGGTATCAGGTGCGACACGCTCTCCTTTCTTGACTGACTCTTCATACTGTTGTCTTGACTTGACAATGAATTTGAAGAGATAATCGAGACCCTTGATGCTTTCTTGCAATTTGGATGCGTTCTTAGCATCGGACAAATTGCTCAAATAGGTCAACAAGAAATGGAGGAACCACTTTTGCGCTTGAATGGAGCGGAAGTGATTGGCAATGTACTGATCCATAATATCTCTGTAGGCTTCGAACTTTCTCTGACTGACCAGATTACCAATAATATCGTTTGTAGCCTCATAAATCAAAAGAGCCACATCTCTGTCATTGTACTCATCCATGATGGATAACATGGCATCGAAAATCTCTCTCAAGAATGTAACCTTCTCTTCAATCTGACAGAACAAGAATCGATCCAAAATTTCCTTCTTGGATGAAAACTTTCTCCAATTTAACAAATTTCTCAAGTTTTCATTCTTTGTCACACGAGTGGACACAATAGTGTGCTTGATGTTCAGTGTGTCCTTTGTGGCCATCTTTGATCTCAGTTCATGCATCTCAGAGAACTTGTGAATTTGATCTTCCATGGGTTTACTGTACTTGTAAACGGACAGAGTATAGTTATCACCACTAGCCTCGTCGTCTCCCTTGTACTTGATCTTCGAGTCTAAGTTTAGTCTACCCTTCTTGTCAGTAACCTTCCACGATGCAATTGCAAACACTGATTTCTTTTGTCCGGAATGTCTGCTTGGCACATTTGTGAACAAGAAAACAACAGTTGCCTTATCCAAGTGCTCAGGGCTGATGTCAAACTTGAATGTTTCATTCCACTTTGGGGATTTGTTGTGATAGTAAACTGTGGAAGAATACACTGTCTTCACATCGTCCAATGTGTTTGCATAGATACCACCAGTGAGACACTTTTGAAGAATACAACTGTTCTCAGAGTTTGGTTCCTCGGGCTGATAGACAACACGAGCTTCCACCAAAATATTCTTTGATTCATTGTTCTTGAAGTTACCAGTGCCAATGGTTACATAAATATCATTTCTCTTCTCTCCAGGTGACACAATTGCTGGGAAATTCATCAACTTGCAAGTCTTGGCATCACCCCACTCTGGTTGCTTCTCCAACAACTCGTCGTACTCACCGATTTGAGCGGACAAGGCCAAGGAGATTCCTCTCTCGACCTCATTGGCAGGAGCTGATTCAAATTCACTCTGCCTACCTTCAATAATGTACTCGTGCAAAGTAGCAAAGTTCTCTTCCTTTGTTGGTATGTACACTGGAAGTTGATCTGCCGCGAACTTGTCACCTGCCATGAGGGTACTGATGACAGAAGGAGAAAGTTCAAACACGGAGCATCCATACGGTCTCTTGATCTCTGGTGGTTGTTCCTTGGCTTGCTTCTTTGCGTCTCGGAGCATTTGTCCGATGCGATAGATCCTGGCAACCAAGTGCAACTCGGCCTTGATGTCATCAGCACCCACATCTTGAATCACAACTCTCTTGATGTCTTCAATGGTGATGGAATTCTCTTCTGATGACATTGGAATGATAAACTCCTCACTCACAATCTTTCTCTTCTTTGTGCTGTACAGAGACAGTGAAATCTCCATCTTTTCGTTCAACGCAAACAAGCAATCATTGATTTGAAGGAGGAATTGAGTGCTTCCGTCGGGCAGATTGTAGAACTCTCGAGCGGCTTGAGTCTGATATGTGCTCTGTGTTCTAGGTCCACCGAGCATACCGACTCTGAAGCCTCTAGATCTCGTTTCCTGCTTATCTTTGATCAACTTTTTTCTCTTTTGTTGCAAATCCTTGAACACATCACGCTCCTTCTTCATCGTCTCCCAGTACATTCTAAATAGTTTGATGACAGATGTGCTGGTCTCGTCCAGAATAAGACCCTTATTTCTGGGCACGACATCCTCGTCCAGTATAATACAGCATTGTTCCACGAGTTTCAACTGTTGTGCCTCCACATTCTTCATCTTGTCACCATTGTTCTCCGTGAGTGCTTTCTTGTACAGTCCAACATTGACTGCAATCTTGCACAACAAGTCAAACACACGCTCAAACAAGTCTACATTCTCCTCGTTCATCAACTCTGAAAAATGTCTGCTCCAATCGGTCATGACATCCAGAGACATCTTACAGAATGGTATGGCGAGGTCACTGTCCCACCACGACGATTCAATGTGTGGCTTTGTCGCACCATCAATCTCCTTCTTCTCCTCCACAAAGTCCAACGGTTCCAATTTTTTCTTCTTCAAAATTTGACCCAATCGATTCCCGAGCATGGATTCTGGATCTTTGGCCATCACAGCCAAATTACTATCAATGTGACTCATTGCTCCATTACTGCCGCTGCCACTATTATTATGATTGTTGTTACTGGCACTGTTATTGTTACTGTTGGAACCACCACCACCACCACCATTGCCACTACCATTATCACCATTACCACCACCATCGGTACCACCACTGCTGAGCAGAGTAGAAATGTTCATGGCAGTCAAATTGGTTGATTTTCGCTTGGTTTGTCTCCTGACAAATGCCACATCTTCCAACAGAATCACATGCGTAGATGGGAAGAATCCCCTATTGGATGTACTACCAGTTTTCAATGGTCTCTTTGCAATAGCAGAAGAAGCACCTGAACCAGACGAAGAATTCAATGCACTATTATTATTGTTGTTATTGTTATTGGCTTCGATAAGAGGAGAAGTAGGTGCCATCACAGAACCACTACTACTAGAGCTAGAGCTCGCAGTTGTCGTTGTGCCTGATGTGTTGGCAGTAGAAGTCGATGCTGAAGCTGCAGCTGATGTTGAAGCAGCGGATGTTGTTGTTGTTGTTGATGACGATGATGATGATGATGATGATGATGATGGTGCAGTAGAGTTACTCGTGGTCGATTTGTCTTCCAACTCTTTTTTTCTCAACTCTTCCATTTGCTTTTGCAATTGTTCTTCGCGTAGCTTATTGATTCGAACATTGTTGTCGTTGATGTAGACGGATCCCTTGTACCATCCTTCTTTTTCACCACGTACCAGTACGATGTCACCTACAAAGAGTCGAAGCTCTGATGCGTCGATACCTTCATTGTCTTTGATCACTGTTTTTTTTTTGGCAGTTTTTTGTATATGTTCACGTTTGTTCACGTGTGGATAATCATCATTATCCAAACAAATACAAAAGTCAAGTGAAAAATCGAACGGGAACATGTGAAAAAAAAAATGTGTGTGGTTAGCTCTCATGTTTCTCTATAAAATCAAAATCATCATATTACACAAAAAAACAACCAAACGTACCCAGACCAAATGTATTACGCTTTTCCCATGAACTCATATTTTCAAACTCTGATAATGCTTATTCTTCTTCTGACAATAAATGATGTTTTTTGATTGTTGGATAAGATAGGAGTGCCTTAACAGATACAAGGTCAATTTCAACCGCGGATAACAAAAAAGAATTGTTGAGTGTTTGAAATTTTCCCCTTGTTATGTTTTGGTTTTTGTGTTGGTTTTGTTTGGGGCAGTGGGACGCAGCAGTTTTTCTTCTATTGACGATGACAGCGGGATAAAATCAGTAACGTCAATCAAATTTATTTTCCGACTGTCCTCTGAACAGCTACTTTGTGGGTGTGACTTGAGAACTTGAGCGAAATTGGCATCCACTGCCAACAGTCATATCTGTTTGGGTTCAAAGTTGCTGTTCTAGTTTCTTTGGTTGCCTAAAGGCAGGGATTCTTGTTGGATTCTTTGGCTTGATGTGGAGTTTCTGGTAAATGTTACGATGTCTGTCAATGTTGTCTTGATGGAACCTTCTCTGGCAGAAAGAGCGTGGCTCTCGCTCATCAATCTCCTCAGTGATTTTCTCTGATGGTGCTGGGTTGAGTGGTTGGATTGCCGGATTTTACTTCCAAAACTCTTCTAAGTAGTTCACTCTGGAATCGCCTCGACACATACGGTTTTATGCTTCTCAATACGATCAGGACGAAACTTTCTCTCACATGTGGGACATGTTTCAAAGTTTGTCTCTTGTTCAGTTCCTACTTCTTTCACAACTCGATTCATCATAGAATCCAACCTCAATAATTTAGATTGTAAGTACTAGACTTGCTCATTCTCTTCTTCAGAGTCATCATTTTCGTCCTCGCTCAGGCAAGGTGAACATCCTAGCACTTGTTCCTCTTCTGTTGGTCTCATTAGATCTCTGGGTAAGATGAACTCTCTCTTCTCCCTGCGTTGTTTGGCGTTTCATCGTGTTGGCCTTACTCTTGATAAGTACCAAGTGTTCGATGATAAGGACTTGTTTAGAGCTTGGAGTTGTTTGTTTTTCTGTTTCATTCATAGCTCTTCTCAATTGTTCGCTCTGAATTCGCCATTTTGGTTGAACTTTTCTACTTCTGGTCTCTTGTTTGGTTGCCATAGACTTTAGTATGAGGCCTTCTTCACTAACCTTAGACACCTTGAAAATTTCTTGATTCTTCGGGGCATTGGTGCATATTTCCATGTGTTTCTCAAGACGATCTGGATGAAAATGTCGTGAACATGAGGAGCACACCTCTAGGTTCATCTCTTTGTTACTTGAAATTGTTGGGGTCTGTGCTGTATGAGTGGAGAATTCTGATAGTCCTCTCTCCAGAGTACTCATCCACTGAGGAATAGGCACTTTTCCAGTTTTTCTTTGGTAGAATTGAACAGTGTTCTCCAATTTGTCGCTCATTTTTAGTGTGAGTAGTTTTCTGGTTGAGAGAAGTCCCAAGGTTCTCGTAGATTGATCCGGCAAAAAAAACGCGGGTTGACAACGCTCAGAATGGCCAACCTCACAACACAATCACCCCACAATTATTCTCGTTCGAAAGTTAAGGTTAGAAAACTCTCTCTTCTGTGGAAACAGGTCAAATTCATTCAACAAGCATTTATTTGTATTTCATTCGAAGTACACCACTCCACGTTCCATCATTGTTGGAAAGAGTGTCACACTGTTGAATCTTTCTGAGGAGCACCTTGTCAGTGTCAGCGTTCGATATCTTTCGCAGTAGCTGTTTGGAACCCGAGAAGTTGCCAGAAAAGTATTCATTAATCGCTTCCTCATAGATCTTCATGTCCTGAGCTTCTACAGAGTCAATTGTGTCTGCGCAGTATCTTTTCTTTAGTTCATAAATGACCACAGAGTTGTTTCTTCCCTTTACCTTGACCTTTTCTAACCTTCTTGTCACAAAGTGGTTCGAAGGTAAGGCATTGAGCACATGTTCAGTAATCAGAATAGTAGAGTCATATAATCTGTTCAAACCTTCGACTCTGCTGGCCAAATTGACTGCATCACCAATTGCTGTAAAATTGAAGCGATTAGAACTGCCAAAGTTTCCTAGTAAAACTTCTCCACTGTTAACTCCAATTCCACACTGAAGGACAGGCAGACCACGATTAGACCAAGAAGTTGCCAACCTATTGAAGGCCTCCTTGCAATCGATGGCACAGTTCGCTGCTCGTAGTTCATGTTGATCTCCCGTGAAGATGGCCATGACACAATCTCCAATGTATTTGTCAATTATTCCATCATACCCGTCTGTAATGATCACAGACACGCGTTCGAAAGCTTCTTCCACCAACTGAACTAACAACTTGGTGTCCATTTCTTCACAATTCTTACTGAAATCCTTGATATCGAGAAAGAAAATGGAACATACTTCCGGTGCTAAATCTCGTTTGGCTTGTGCACCTTCTTGAACCAATTTTTGTAATACCGTCTTGGGAACATACTTCTGAAAGTTCTTGAGAGTCAACACAAGAGAACGTAGGATTGATTGAAGTTCAGAAGTCTCAGACCAAATAAAATTGGTACCCATTACATCAGCGAGTAGTGGATCCTCCAATTTCATCGAGTGTAATAGCTTAAAACATTGTCTCATTTTCATCGTATTCCTTATCAGCGGTATAATCACCATCAGGCATATGAAAATGAATACAAGAAGCACAAGAAAGGCCACTCCTATACTATAGTATGCCCCTCGTACTGCTTCCCCATGATACTTCTTAGTAGGCCATGATACCATAACATACCATGTAGTATTCTCGAAAGAAATGTTCTGCTTGAATATTGTTGTTCTTCCGTACTTCACACTGCAATAGACAACCTTTTCGGATGTTGCAATGGATGACCATGAGCCAATTTGGTCTCGGATATATGCATCTAATGACATCAACTCATCGCTTTCATTCACAGAGTATATTGGAACCTTTGTACCATTCTCAATCTTTGTCTGACTCGATGTCACATATTGTCCTTCTGATCCTATAATCAATGCATAGCCATTGTCCGATGTGATAATGGAGGCTAGTTCCCTCTGTAACATATCAACATTAAACATAATGGATAACGTCCCATAGAATCGTCCGTCACTGTCATTCAGATACATTGACATGATTGCGGCATGGTCATTGTCTTTACGAATAATCACAGGACTTACGAGAATCTCCTTAAATTCGTTTGAGCTTCTCTCGTTTGTGACATCATTTTCAGATTCAGATTGAAGTGCTGAATGCACAATATCGGCAAACATTTGGTACTCGGACCATTTGGTCGTACCAGTGGCAAAAGCAGTTGTATTTGAAAGACTGTCGAATGATTCAAATATTGCTTCTCCATTCAATTGACTTGGACTAGTCACAAGACTCCTGAATCCTCCGGTGTTCACTTGTTCCCAAACAAGAAAACTTCTATTCCTATCCACAAAGTTCATCTGGATTAAATCTTGATTCAGTACAAAGGCAGATCGAAATGCATTTAAGATTAGATGTTCTCTGCTCTCTTCGTCTCTTGCTTCCCATGTATGACGAATATTTAGCTCTATTAATTGTTTTGTTGTCTTTAGATTCTTCTTCGCTATAAGAATCGAGTTGCCAACCAATGTATGTGCCTCCTTGGTCAACAATGTACGTATCTCCGTTCCCATTGATGAAATAATTCTTTTGCTGTTTCCTAAACTTAAAAATGCCACGAGCGACATGACAATGAGCAGCATGAGAACACCTATGATCGACAAGACGATGGCTATGCTAGGAAAGCATCCTATGAACCTAGAGAAACAATGCTTTGCTTTGCCACGCCTTGTCCTATCTTTCATCATACTTTGATTCTCAAATTCATTGTCTTCCTGTCCTATTTGTTGTTCTTGTTGTTGTTGACCCGGTATCTCTACGTCAAAATTGTTGTTATTCTCACTAGAGTTGCTCTGACTACGATCCATTCTAGTTTTCATATGGGAACGTGTCGACTGCTTTTGAGAAAACCTGCTCTGTAGATCTGTCCATTGAAAATTGGGTTCAGGAGAAAAGGGTGAAGTGGACCCATTGCTCCAACTCTTTCCACTGTGACTACTGTCTGCATGATGGCCTGGATTTTGATTAAACCTAGAGGAGTGATTTTGAAGTTGTTGAGTGCTCAACACACCGATACGAGCACTTGTATTGTTGTTGTTGTCGTTGATATTGATGTGGATATTAGTTGGAGATTCATCAGCAGAAAAGGACGCTGCATTGTCTTCATCATCGCTCACCAACAATCTAGTTCCACTATTATCGCTGTAGCTATTGTTAGAGCTGATATCTGAACCTGGTTGGTTTGTGTAGCGAAACGACGACGATGCTTTACCGAGCGACAACTTTGAAGTCTTTGCTACGTGATAAAACTCGTCTGTGTTGCTTCTCTTTCTGGTAGAAGTATACAAGATGGGAGGAGTCGTTATGGTTGACGATGTTGAAGTTGAAGTTGTTGCTGGTTCGACTGAAGGTTGTTGTTCTATATTGATTGTAAAGGTGTCTGTTGTTGTCGCCGTGGGTGTCATGGATCGAGAAACAGCTTGAGGAACCAGTGATGTATTCATCATGATCATTGACGAATTGTTCAATGACTGTTGCTGATGCTGTTCATTACTGACGAGAGAAGAGATGGATGAGGAAGGCGACAATGTCAAGTTGGCATTGGTTGATGTTTCAATGTCCACTGTTGGACTCTCTATCAACAGGGTAACAACTCCGGAAACATCCTGGCTTGAAGGAGGGTTTATAGTGGAATTGTGGATATTCTCCTCTATGGTTGTTGTTTCTTCAGTGTTGAAGTTGGAGTTCATGATGATGTTTTTTGAAGATTGATAGATTATGATGACTATTTACAAGGTGTGGTGTTGTTGTGGGTTTGTTTGTGGGGTTGTTGATGCTTTGGACACGGTTCGGGTGAGTATGTTTTCTGAGAGTAATGGGAGCGTTTGGAGAGTTAATGTCCACATACGATGATTTAGGTTCATACGGATTCCGCAGTGACAATACACCTTTTGGAGACATTGGGTGTCAGGGAGAAATGCACCAGATTGCCCTAATATGTACAAAATACCAACTGCTATTTTCCATTTTGATTCTTCCGCCATTTTTTCTCTTATTTTTGCGATGTGTGAGGGACAAGCTTCGCCCATGATGAGGAAGTGACCTATTAGAGTACATGACGAAGGATTGAACACTTCCTGCTCGGGAAGGAAGAATCTGAGCCGTCTTCCGTTTTGCCGCAACTTTGACCACTACAACAACTTTGGGTCAGCAGAAAACGCGAAACAAACCCGCAGCAACACCCACCTAAAGCAACGAAATCAGTGAATGGTGAACTCTGAGGCAGAGGGTTTTGCGGATAAAGGGGACAATTCACTAGATATATACAATAGATTCGAGATTATACAATCAAAACAGAAGGACGTGTATCTTTACCAATTGTTCCTTCCGTCTCCTATCCGCTGGATCATTCCAATCCATTTGATCCTCCAAGTCCCTGAGAGCCATTCCTACTTGTCTCATATGGGTGTTCTGAGATTGCATCATGGTATTCAATTGCGATATCTCATCATTCTGCTCCTTCACCCTGCACAAGTATTTCTCTTTCATTTTTGCCATTCTCTCATCGTGATGCAACTGTGCAGAGTAGAGCACACTGTACACGATTCGAATCACTCTCCATAATCTCAGAGCCAGCAGCAGACCAGCAACAACATCCTTTTTCATACCATACACAATCTCCAATACCAGAGATGTTACAATAACTATAGCATCAAACACAAAGAGTATCTTTGTGAAAAATCTCCATCCAAAAGCAAATATCTTCAAGGTGATTTCAATTACGAAAACTGACATGATCGCCAGAGCAATACTAAACAACACCTTGTGAACTATTTTCAGAGCCTTGTTCTTATGTGTGGGATCAGAGTGCTCAAGAAGTAGCTCTACACTCGTGATCAACACGTCCAACAAGAGTAGGCCTATCACGAAAGCTTGTGCCCAATGACCTTCCAATAGCTCTGCTAACCATTTTTGTAGCTTCTCAAACCAGTTTAACCTAAACAATATGTATGCTTGAGGATCATTTTTCAACGAACCAAAAATCAAGAATGAACAACGACATACTGTTCGTGAGGTTTTCCATGCGTGTAATGTAAGAGGTTTGTTGAGAACAGATACCGCAACAACTTTGCGATTTTCGACTTCTTTCCTCCATCACCACACGAACTATGATTACCCCATGTACTGAATGAGTCACTGTGAGAGTAGGGAGTTGGACTCTCTGTCGTGATCATCTCATCCAGTTGAGCACTCGAACCAAAGTTCGATGTCAGAGTATCTTGAGTCGGTGGATCATTGACTATAGGTGACAATGTAGCCGATGGAGGAGCAGAAGGTTCTGTGGCACACGAGTGCTGGTCATCACTAGTATCAATGGGACAATAGTCGAGGTTCTGGTGGCTTGTTCCTTTGTCATCGTTGTTCAGGACAAAGTGTACCAAAGGGCGCTGGACAGTACTTGGTTTCTCTGTTGGAAATGTAGTACAACTACTATTCTCCATCATCTTTCTTCAGTTGGATTTCTTGTGTCAGGAGATGACCAACTTGTGAACCGAAACCTGACGGATTCAAATGGACAGGGCGCAGAAATTCGCGCAACTTCCTCGCCGCGGGTAGTGGCAAATCTGAAATTTGTGCGTAGCAAAGTACGCATGGACACAATGAATTCAGAGCCCCAAGATTCTCAACGTGTTTAAGCTCCGGTATGTTCATGACTTGTAGAAATCGAGAAACCCAACCCTCACTGAAACAGGATAGCAGCTCTCGTCAAGAACCACTATCTTCCTTACTGTCATCACGTCAGATCTTTCAAACGTTTGCTCATATTTTTCTCTTTGTATTGCTTCAAGAACAATATTGGAAAAACCAAAGTACAACCAACAGCTCTTTATTTTCAATCAATGAGAGCACAACTGTCAGCAGTGCTGAATTGGTATTGGTCGTTAGGACCCCATCATTTTTCAGAAGTTGATTGTCAAGAGGAGGCATGATCTACTTTGGCCAATTGAAGAAAATCGCCCGTGGACTCAGTCCATTCACCATCAGTAGAGTGTATGAATCTTCGCTGTTCTTGTAGGAGTTCATTTCTTGCCTACCTGTAATCTGAGCACCATGATGAGTGATAGAATTGGACTCACAATAGTCAACCACCTTTTTGATAAAAGATTTGTCTCGTTGGTTCGTAGCGTACCAAGTAAGTGAGCGAAGTCCCTTCAAATAGGATAATGTCTTCTCTGTGATTGATTCATGATCACAACCACTAATATCGAGTGTATGAATACCAGCCAAATAACAAAAAGCCTTGTCTGTGACGTTCTTGCAACTATTCATGTCAAGAGTGTGAATGCCAGTTAAATGAATAAATGCATTGTCTGTAACCTGAATACAACCAGTAATTTTGAGGGTGTGGATGCCAGCCATTGATTGAATTTGAGTTGATTGATTCCCTTGCAAGTGTAACTCAATTTCAACCACGAACCAGTGTCACAAAATTCACTCTTTTCTCCTTTTACTTTCGATAGTCACAAAAACTGTGTTATCTTCGCACAATTCATGTTACTTTTTCAAAAGCCCGCTTTTCCGGGCAACCAAGCAGAAAAGAAGCAAGAAATATTTTGAGGATTTGGTCGCAAATCAAAAGTTTCACGCTGTCGTATTCTTTGGCACTTGCTTGGCATTCTCCTTGTTTGCTGCGTCATTAGATCTTTCCAAAGTTACTTCATGATAGATACTTCCACTCCCAACAAAAAAACTGCCTGGCAGGTCATATTATAGGCACCCAGCTTTGATTTGCTCCTTCTTTTTGGTATCCATGGTCCAATGTCGTTTGCCACATCTGGCACACTCGCTAAAGCTAGGGTCAACATCAACAGACACCAATAGATTCAAAAAACAAACCAAGGACTGAACTGTATCAGACAGATCATATACCATTGCCATTGGCGGACACAACAACAATATGCAAAAGTGTTTCAAGTCAACAGAGATTATCCATAATCTTCTGATCATTGCCCTTCTATTTATCATAGGTACAACAAGCCAGAGGAGTCTTGTTCAATGCAATACCCAAGCCTCATCTGCCAGAATCGCTCGGATCAACTGTGGAGGCTTAGCCCTGACCGACGCCACTGGAGTTGAATGGTCTGCGGACGAGTATTACAATTTGGGTACTCGGTTGAGTACGGACTTGTCCTTGCTTACGGCAGGACTAGACAGCATTTACTTGACGGAGAGAAAGAATGATAATTCAAGAGCACGTGTCAAGTATGAAATTCCATTGACAGTGGGCAACTATCTCTGTTCACTGCACTTTGCAGAAGCATCCACACAAGTGACAGTCAAGGGTCAAAGAGTCTTTGATGTGCTCATCAACGATGAAGTCACTCTCTCCTCCTTGGACATATTTGACAAGGTTGGTGCAGGTAAGAAATTTGTTCACTCAGTGAATTGTACGACAATGAGCAACGGTCGCATTCAAATTGCTCTTGCCAAGAGAGTAGGCATTCCAAAGATCAATGCCATCGAGGTATCGTCACTCGATCCAATTCCTGAACCTTCTCCGTCTCCAGAACCAGGTGGATCCACCTCCCATTCCACACCAGCAGAATCATCTCCAGTCAAGCCTGGAGGTGTTGGTGGGTTCGATCATATTGGACACTCTGTCATTACGATTCAGTCCAATACTGTGGTAGATATTAATAATGCAGGAAAGGTGACTGTTACGTTAGATGGAAAGTATTCTCATACTCACGCACCGGCACCTGTGAATTGCTGCGTGTTTGAATGGTCATACAAGGGCGTTGTGATTGGAACACAAGTTACAGTTGACGTATCAATGCCAATTGGTGCTAACACTGTCGTGCTGAAGGTGACAGACACGAAGGGAAACTCTGCTGATTCATCCGTGACTATTAATGTTGTTCCTCCCATCATGCAAGGGTTAGAGGCTTATTATTATCAGTATACGACCAGTTTGGACGCGATGCCTGCGTATGAAATCAAGCCAACGTATGCCCAGTTGGAAGACGATTTGAATTATCGTTCTTCCACAGCAGGTACCAATAATTTTAAGGGTGCTCCATTCGATTTTAACTTTGGTGCTCGATATGTTGCCTTGTTGAGAGTGCCAACGACTGGATCGTACTTATTTTCTACACTCTCGGCCGATGGAAGCGTGTTGTCCATTGATGGTAAGGTCGTCGTGGACAACAATGGATTGCATCAATTGCAAGAGAAGGTCGGTACACCCATTACTCTTACCCAAGGAGACCATAATTTCGAATGCAAATTCTTCAGAGGAGGAACGAGTTACCCCGGTATTGTTGTCAATTGGCAATTACCTGGTGCTGGATTGGCTCCCATTCCTGCAAG
This sequence comes from Tetramitus jugosus, assembly GCA_937625935.1. Lineage (NCBI taxonomy): Eukaryota > Heterolobosea > Eutetramitea > Acrasida > Vahlkampfiidae > Tetramitus > Tetramitus jugosus. The sequence continues at coordinate 78,926 of OW569379.1, read as the reverse complement.
TGCTTTTTATCACAGCGAGAGCAAGAAGGTTCCTGTGCTATTCTCAGTATCACCTGTCAATGGACCACCAACCGGAGGTAATACCCTTACTTTATCTGGATACGGTTTTGTGTTCTTAACTGGTGAGATCATAGTGAATCTGGGACCTTATCAATGTATTAACGTCCAAGTTGTCGACTCTCAAACTATTCAATGTACTTCTCCGGCAGCACCAGCTGGTCAAGTGGCCGTTTCTGTCCAATCTCCGACGGGTACCTCCAACTCAATCAGTTTTGTCTATACAGCTGATGCACCTCCTGCCGTTCTGTGGAAAGGGTTTGATAGTTGGGCTACCAACATACCCAATCCAACTGTACTCAACTTTGGTCCCGACGATAAATTGTATATCGGTTCAGTGAATGGTCAAATTCTTCGATTGACTCTTTCGGACGACATGACCATCCAGAGTACATTTACTAGCAATGTTTTGATTGGAAGGAACATTCTCGGGCTAAGTTTCAACCCATTGGATACTGACCCTAACAATGTGCGATTGTATGTTGCTCACAATCAATTGTACCATGACACAACAACTGATCAACTCGGTATGGTTTCAGTGATTAGTGGAGCAAATCTGGACAACCGCGTTGATATTATCACTGGATTGCCCGTATCTGAAAGAGATCACGGAATTAATGGTATCTCCTTCTCGCAAGATCTGGATCTGTATGTAAATGCAGGTAGTAACACCAATGGCGGTATCCCAGGTCCACTGACTCCATCGGGAACACAACAAGAGAAGCAACTCAGTGCTTGCATGCTCGAATGTAAGAAGTGTGGTATCAAGAATCTTGCCGCTATCGATGGAAAAGTAACCTATACGAATAATGATAATCTGAATGGGAACCAAATAACAGGAATGGATGTGAGTTGTTATGCTTATGGCATTAAGAATTCATTCGCATCTGTGATTCATTCAAATGGCAAAATCTATTGTGTGGACAATGGTCCTTCAATTACCTACGGAGCATCTTCAGCCTCCTGCACAACAGAAGGTCCCAACCCTGGCACTCAAGATAAACTCTTGATTGTCGAGAAGGGTAAGTATTATGGTCACCCTGTGAGAGCAAGAGGAATAAGGGGCGACACGCGACAATGCAAATACAGATCTCCTTCTGAACCTAGTGACGCAGACTATACTGCACCCATTTCGATTCTACCATCTTCAACAGATGGTATTCTCGAATATCAAGCGAACGCGTTCAGGGGTTCGATGAAAGGAAGCATCGTTGCATCTCGTTTCACAGGAGAGTTGTGGAGAATAATTCTAACGGCAGACGGCTCTGCAGTTCAGGAGAAGGGTCAACTTCATGCTTTAGGAGGTTTGAATGTAGCAGAAGGATATGAAGGTCAATTATTGGCATGTGATTATTATAACAATAAGATCACCATGATCACTCCTAATGAACCCGCTATCACAAGTTTGTTCATTATGTCTGTACGACCACACAGAGGTGTCATTGCTGGAGGAAATACAATCACTGTCAGAGGATACCAATTTGCGGCTGGATTAACAGCAACCATAGGAGGAAAGGCATGCACCAACGTTCAATTCATATCAAACAGAAAGTTCAAGTGTAACATACCCGCAGGAACCGCGAATGCACTTGTTGGTATTCAAGTAACTGTCAATGGTCAATCGACGACAATGGCCAATGCCTACAAATATTTAAATGTGTAAAATTCATTCACAAAGAATACAGTCCCACCATCTGTGCGCTGCTGGTGAATAAGGTCGGTCCACTTCAGAATGTACATGCACCGCTAGTGAAATCAACGATGAGTTCACCAGAGAGTGTTCCTGAAGCATCTACGACAAACGTTTGTTAAAAAGGGAAGAATATCGAAGGATGATTGACTGTTGAGCTCTTGGAAATAGAAGAGCAGAGGACTAAAGAGGTAACATAACATGTATAATCAAAGTATAAAATTCGATCCAGATGAAGCGAATTAAACAGAGAAGAACGAGGCTAAAGAGAATGTTGAATCCATTCATTGCCAAACAACTCGATTTTATTTTGGAATCAAATTTCAGAGGAAGAGGGATATCTATGTCACAAGGTTCAAGAGATGAAGGAGAAGCAAAGATGCAACCACAGAGGAATGTGTTTACGACTGTCTTGCTTTGTCCGATGAGCCCTTGAAACTTGACACGTAAACACCATTTTTGGTGCGAGCGACCATCACATTATTATTCTGAAAACTAGTCAACGAACAAAACAACAATCGTACATGAACCAAGAAGTACAACTGCTAATCGATACTTTTTCCTCTATTGTAGAGATTCAAGAATCTCATTCCTTATTGGAGGATGAATTGTCACATTTAAACAAGTTAATTGATGAAGTAAAACAGAGACATTTGCTCAAGGTTAATATTTCCCCAAAAATCAGATCCTCAGTCCAATTTCAGAAAAGAGTTCTGAGTAATATTAAAACCTCTCTTGATAAAGCCCAAGATGACTCTGATGACTCTGACATTGAAGATTTGAGAGTAATAGTGGATGGTTTGGAAGATATGAACGAAGATGCCTCGGACTCTATTATAGAGCTTCTGCTTAATTTTGAGTCTCTCTTAGCCAGATTATCTTCCCCAATTGAAAACCTGTTGGAGGACGCTCATGATGATGGTACTGGCACTCAGGCAACAGAGTTGTATGAACCAACCAAGTCATCCATGGTGAAATATGATACAGTCGCGACCAAGCTTCGACTTCAGCATGACCAATTTGTTCTAGATGGTCTTAAGACGGATTATTCTTCCTATTATGAGAACAACGAGTCTGCTGTAAGCGTAACAACTTACAATTTGAAAGGCTGTGATTCGAAGAAACTGAGTGATATGGCGCCCACTCTTTGTAATATTCTACTCGAGCAGAAGTCATGTATTACATTTTTATGTGAGATAAAGCCAGGATGCAGTTTTGATCCATTGTCAGCACAGATGGGACGTAGTTTTCGAACACTAAGTTTTGAAAAAGTGGGAAGAGCTTTTGGTTATTCAGAATGTTTCCATTTCATCTACGATTCAAATATTTTAACACCAGTGGAGAGAGGCGAGCTCTGGCGTTGGGATTCGGCCAGAAACTTCTGCTCGATCTTGTTCAAAGCAAAAAATAGTCACCTACTATTCCTCGGTTGTCATCTTGGGTCCAAGGAAGAGAAAAGACAGAAAGAACTTCATGCCATACCAGGGCTCATTCAGGCGATTTTGCTCAGGTATGAGAAAAGGTTTCCAAGTGTTGAGCGTCTTATTCCTTTTATCGTCGGTGACTTCAACACACTGCCATCCTTTCCTGGCTTTGCCAATTCAACCCGCCAATCAACAATGTTGGAAAGTGAGAACTGTAATGATAACATATGCTACCCAAGTGCTGACAACAGAATAGTACTTGAAGAAGTTTTTGTCCCAACCTCCATCACACCGGCGCTTCAACGTTCCGATCATCTTCCAGTATCGGCCCGTTTTACAATTTCGAAACCTCCCTAATTCGAAAACGTCTGTGCGAAAAACCATCATTTGTTGCTATTCTTCATAGTTCGAATAAATTTCAACAACAGCATGATCCTTTGTTACACTTCCTTGCTCCTGTACTTCTTGCCGCTTCATCCGATCGGAAAAACTTACAAATCACCGACAAAGAAGAAAAAACACGATACAAAAAAACAACAACAACATGTCATCAACAACAACCACCATTGACTCATCGAACCAAAAGCTCTCATTCGATCAAGGATTCTACACTTCCGTCCGAGCCATTCAACTCTTGCGTCAACAACATCAAAAAACCATCTTTGTTGCCGTAGCAGGACCCAGTGGCAGTGGCAAAACAACATTGGCACTCAAAATTGCCAATATCATGCCAGGTACTCTTGTCATTTCACTCGACAATTACTTGGATGCAACAAGGACAGTCATTGACTCGAATTTTGATGATTTTCGATTGGTTGATTTCGATTTATTGATCAAGAATATTCGAGATTTACAAGCCAACCACTCTACGGATATGCCACTCTATGATTTTAGAAAGTCCGGTCGTTATGCTTACAAAAAAATTTCTCCGCCAGAGTCAAAAGTGGTGATTATCGAAGGCATTTATGCGCTGCACGAGAATATTATTCCGTTTATTGACTTGAAAATTGCAGTGAGTGGTGGAGTGCACTATGACTTGGTGAAACGTGTGTTTAGAGATATTCAAAGAACAGGACAAGACGCTTCGGAAGTGTTGAGTCAAATTACGAATACAGTGTACCCAATGTACAAGGCATTTATTGAACCGGCGTTGCGTTTGGCGGATATTCAGATTGTAAACACGTTTAATCCGTTTAGTGGATTGTTGAGTCCTGATTACATTTTGAAATCAGAGTTGAATAATAATAATAATAATAGCAATCAGAGTAAGAGTGGAAGTAAGGGTGGTAGTGGTAGTGGAAATGGTGGAAATGATGTTGCGAGTGAAATGAGTAGTAATGATAGAGAACGAATAGAGAGAGTTGTTGCGATTTTGAGGGCACAGAAATCGATTGGAACATCGGCCACTACGAAAACAATCAAGACATCGAGTGAGGATTTGTCGGCGCTCATGATGGATCAGCAGTCGTTGTCGTCAAATGTGAGTGCGGTGGTGGATCCGTTGACACAAATCAAGCCGACACGAATTGAGAATTATATTGATATTTTCTTGTTGCCGCCAGAGCAGGAGGAGAGTAATGATGATGATGATGAAAATGATGAGAATAATAATGGAGAAGAGAATGATTATGATGAGGAAGAGGAGGAAGAAGTCGTGGAGGAATCAGAAGAGGACAATCAAAAATCGGGAAAGAATAAGAGCGGTGGTAGTGGTAGTGGTAGTAAGAAGAAGAATGGTGATCATGAACCGACAGTGAGAGACTCTACGCAGTATATTCGAGTGCGGAACAATAATGGAAAGTATTGGGCACTGTTTTCAGAGTCGTTGAGAGAAGGAAGGTTCATCATTACGCCACACATGGAGTTTTTGATTGATGTAAAGACTTTGGGAGGTCTCATGTCATTGGGTTATAAAGTGGATGCCATTTTGAATCGTAGCAGCATTGTGTACGATGTGTTTGAGGACAAGAGTCTCACTTTGATGATTGATAACGTGGAACAAGTGAATCAAACCTACTTGCAAATCAAGGGCGATGATCAAGATTTGGTCAACAGAGTAGCAAGCATGCTGGGCATTAAGCATTTTGTGACTGATTCCTACATTGAAATCTTCCACAAGCAACAGCAACAGAATCAAAAATCATACCTACAGAGTCGATTGTAAACAATAAACATTTGCTTTCATTGTTGATATGCTTATTTATTTGTTATTATGATTGAATTTTGATACACTAAAGAGATACTACACGATTACTGTGGGGCCACAGCCAACTTCTTCAAGCTTTGCATGAATGTTTGCATGGAAGCGTCATCTGTTAACACGACTGTAGCTTGTCCATCGCCATAAGATTGGTTGTGATGTGTTGTACTTGGATTAATCTTAGCAATCAAGAATCTAGCTTGACTTCCACCTTCATCACACTCTAGATATCTTGGATATGGATATCTGTCCTTCATCAAATGCTCTGCATCAATCTTTGGCAATTCCAACAACTTTTTAAAGTTTTCAAACTTTGGCTGGTCGGCGTATCCAGCATCTCTCCATTGCACAATTGTTTCACCATAATGAATCAATACACTGAAGAAGGTATCGAGCAACAGAATGACGTTTGGCTTGACAAACAAGGAATCCAATGGAACTTCATGAGGTGGCTCAGTGAATGAGTAACTTCGCAAAGTTGGTTGAATCATGATGATCGAATTGTAGGTGTTCTCTCTGTTGAGGGCCAAACGGAAGAATGCAGTCTCGTCAGGTGAACTGTTGAACACTCTCAAGAATTGAGATCTTCTCAAATGGTACATGAATTGTGGGTATGTGGCCAAATGAGGAGCCAGAATGAGTTGATCTGGATTGTTCACAGGATATTGGCCGAATTGAGCGACCCACTTGATCAATGATCTGTCCAACCATCTCAACACATCGAACAAGTATTCTGTTTCTGCCTTGAAGACGCTGAGACGTGCAACGAGCACTGCAGCGGCTTGTTGATCAAATCCTTGAGCAATATCTGCCCATTGTCCTGCTTGAACCCATGGAAGTTGTTGAGTAGTGACACGCAATCGATATTGACCAGAGGAGTGTTGATAGGCTGTGACGTATTGGAAGCATCTGAACTGAGAGGTACCTGGGTTGGCTGGCTGATTCACGACATCGAAATAAATAGCAATCGTGGTATTAGGTGTCAATGTGTTGATCTTCCATGCATTGGTCTGTCCATAGCCTAGTTCAACCTCTGATACATGGCTGGATTTGGTGTTCATGGATGTGACTGGACCAATGGCACCACAAATCTTGATTTCAGGACTGCATTGCACTTCCAGAGTAGCGTTGAATGCCATGAGGAGACTCTCATCCTTTTCACTGGTCTTAAAGTATCTCTTGAGTGATTCCTTGTAGATTGGATTGTCGAATGTGTCGGTCAAAACCAGGGATCCACCCGTATTTTCACAGCAAGACTTCATTTCCAAGACACCCACTTGATCCAAATGAGCAGCAAAAATATCTACAGTGTGACCGTTTTGAATCAATCTCTGAGTGAGTCCATTGAAGAATTGATTGGCTGCCTTGAAGTGATTTGCCTTTCCGGATCTCAATTCATTGTGCAAACGGATTTGCTCCTTGAGATCCAGTGCTACCACTGTTCCTTCACCAAGTGTGCATGGACCACCCAAAAAGGTCAAAATTCTGGCACCGAATCCACTGAATGAACATTCGAGCAATGAGACTGCAATGCTCATGGCAACACCAGTACATCTCTTGGATCTTCTGTTGCTCTTGACTGGCCATGGATCGCACTGGAGCTCTTCAATAATGGAACTCAAAGTCAATTCACAATCACTGAGAGGCAACAAGAATCGAGATTGAACAAGGGCACTCGTTGATCCATTCTGTTGCTGTTGCTGTTGTTGTTGCTGTTGATCCATCATCATGGATGGAACACCTCCCATGCCTGCTTGAGCCACACCAGTAGTACTAGGTGCGTTTGGTGCGTTCATTCTGCTTGCACCACCGGCAAATGTTGGTCTCAAGCCCAACTGATCCTGTACCTGTTCAAAAGATGGTGCCTTATCACCTCTAAAGATAAATGCCTTGCTGCATTCACTATAGCCCAATTCGTACACTTGAGTCGTTGTTCCGAACGTAATGAGACCAACAATGGCATTCTCTGGGATGAGATTGAGTGACATTTGAATCGAATCCTTCATAATGGACATTTCATCCTCTGGCAAACAAGTGTCAACAACAAAGAGGAACACTGGAGGTGGTGCCAATGGTTTGGTCAAGCAGTATTCTACAGTGGAGCATTGAGGATAGAGTTCTGCTGGTTGTTGCTGTTCACTGATACCCATATATGACATTGGAAACTTGTTGACAGTTTGACACAGTGGACAAACCCACATTTTGTTCATGAAATCTACTCGACTATTGTTATCATCATGTTATTGTTATGATGTCGTTGTTGCATTCATGGAATCATTCAAAAATGTTTGTTAGCTCAGCTCTAGGTCTCTTTGTGTGCTTTGAGAAAAAAAAAACCATAAAAAAAAATTATTGCTTCAAGCACACGCACTGTATTGATCTCATCAAGATCAAAAAGCACATGTGAATGAACAAACGATAGACACACATACCAATAAGGATTCAAAATTCCTCTACAATGATTACAAATCACAGGGTTGTATCCCAACACATTCAAATCAGCAACCTCCTTCAATGGTGTGATCAATGTTCCAATAGGCAGGACCATCTTGGCAGCTTCTATGCGTGAGCTAGGAAGGACGTTCCATGAGTGACGGACACAATTCTTATCCTCATTTTCATAAATATCCATTTTTTGTTGTTGTTGTATTGATGATGATGGTGTTGTTGTTTGTTGGTAGTTTGCTTTTTCTTGTCGTTGTTGTTGATGCTGTCGTCGTCAATGTTGGACAATCAATATTTTTGATTTTCGATTGTTGGAGAACGCAAAGAAATCGAGAGTGGGTTTTTTCTTGGTGGAGGAGTTTTTTGAGTCAGAGGGAGATTACAATGGGCATCTGCTTTTTATCAGATTTGGGATCGAGAGTGAAGCACAGTGGATCAGATGCTCGCTCGCTCGATTGACTGAAAACACAACAATTGGGACACGAGTTCCAATAATTGGCCATTTGGCCATCATTAACAAAGCAACCCTGTGTGCGATGACAAGGCATGAACGTTACAATTCTAAAAATAAGTTGGACGCGTGTTCTTCAACTCTGCGAATACAACTGAAAACTTTGAATAACTATTGCAGACCGGTTTTCGATGTTTTTTAACCTGTTACAAACGGTATGAAGGATCAATCGAATCCAATTTTCTCATAAATGCACACAACTCCTTTGTTCCAAATCCTTCACTGTTGATGGTGGAACTGACTTGTTGTGTTTTTTGAGTTGTTTCCTCTGCTGCGAGTGAGATATCACTCATGGTGTGAGAGGCAGAGTAAGCATTGACTTGAATCTTTGCAGCCTCCGTGAGAGTGTACATGAGCAAGAAGGCTTCTCCAATGGTCTTTCCACATGTCACAACACCGTGGTTCTTCAGGATAAGCACTCTACTCTTTGTGCCAATATCAGATGCCAACAGTTCACGCTCTGCTTCATCTACAGCAATTCCCTGATAGTCATGATACGTGATATCACCCAAAATTTGACAAGTCTGGGACAATCTCGTCACCAAACCCTCATTCAAACAACTAATGGCACTCGCAGGTGCAAAATGGCAATGCATCACACATGAAACATTGGATCTTGCCTTGTGAAGTGCACTGTGAATCACATATCCAGCACGATTGATTCCAAACAGGTCACCAGTGCTTCCCTTGTGAATCGTATTTCCATCCAAATCAATTTTCACAAGACTGCTCGCTGTAATCTCACTGTACAACAACCCGAATGGATTAATGAGAAAATGTTCCGAAGAATCAGAAGAATCAGCTGTACGAGGTACACGAGCAGTCAAATGACCATAGATGGTATCTGTCCATCCAAACATGTCAAACAATCGATAACAAGCAGCCAACTCCATCCTAATGTTTCTCTCCGGTACATCAAACTCATCCAATAGACTATTTTGCAGCGCTTGACGCACATTTTTCAATGAAAGTGACTCTACTGGGTAGTACCATGGATCTATACTCTTCTTTTTTTGCTCTAATGTCACATCATCATCATCTCTACCACTAGTACCACCACCACCATTATTGTTATGAGCGATCAAGGATGATTTTTTGAATCGGAGATTGATAATCTGATTGGGTTGAATAACATCTTTGACTCTCTCACCAGAATTGAACTCAAAAGTGTCTGATTCTTCAAATAGACCAAAATGAGAGATTCCCAAATGATCTTCCTTATTGTTCAATCGATTCAATTCTCGTATCCAATCAATGGTTTGACTCCCTGGTAGTACATGAGTTGATTTTTTGGAGGAACTAGTGTTGGATGTACTAGTCAATAGCTCTTGATGTGAACATGTTGTTGTTTCTAATGATGATGATAAAATGGCTTCGTTTTGCAAGTGAAGAGAAACAGAGTGAAGAATGTGGATGATGGCTTCGTGTATGGTGAATGAGTCATGTATGGTGCACATGAGGTTGAGTGAGTGACACACTTTGACTCTGACTGAGATCAACATGTGATGCTTGTTGTGATTGCTCTTGTTTTTGGCTGGTTTTCGTGTGAATGTTTTGGCGCAAACTCCGTCGGAACGGAGAAAATCAGAGTTCCCGCTAGGACAAACGAAATGATGACCATCTACGGAACTGGGTTGGAATTTTTGTTCCTGTCTGCTTCTCAGAAGAGATTTCAGAATGGAACATTTTCAGGAGGTACTACTACAGTCAACTCTGACTGCAACCACAAAGCCATTCACAATGAGTCGAGAACAAAACAGTGGTTGTGACGAACTGAGAGATTATATGTGCTTGCACGTACGATTTTGTCGATTTCAGTTCAATCTAGTGGAGTCCCCGTCCAGGTTTGAAGGTAATGACAATTGCACAATGTCAAAGGTTACTTTTGGTGTGATCTCCAGCCGACTGAATCAATCAGTTATCGATACTTTAAAGAACAGAAAACTCGAGATACAACAGGACGATTCACTGTGCAACCGGGCTGGTGTTAAGTTTAGAATTTTGTACATGGCTTCGATAAAACCCAAGACAATTCCAAACTTGATGCTTCAATTTTGGATACCTGGTCGAGGATTGGGATCTTTTACCGTGAGACTCAATGCTTGGTGATTGCAGTCGATCCGAGACATGCATGGAATGAAGATAGTTATTCCACTGATCACCCATCCAGTAATATTGGTACGAATTCTATGTCGAGAGCTTTGGCTGCACTTAAGGAGAGCCAGCCTCATATAAAGCTCGAACCACCAATGGCATGTAAAGCGGTGATAATTATTGGTGTTGGTGGCTGGCCAGAAGGTTCGCCTATTTCAAAACAGAGGTTCCTCAATGATTGCGCTCAAGTATTTGACATTATGCCATTGGAGTACTTTGAGTTGAACTATGATAATGCAGCAGTAATGTCTGATATGATACTGAGCCGGTTTTGCACTTGTCATCGAGAGTTACAAGATGCTCTATTAACATAGCGTCAACTAATAGAACCTCTTTGTTTCTTGTTGAGCCTTGCAAGGAGGGTGAAACGGATACTTAGTGTTGGTAACTTCTTCGCTGAGAGTAAATAATTCGGATTCAGCAGCTCCAGCATCCCGAGTATGTGCGCCATCTTTTTTGATTCCACTCTTCTTGAACCCTGCTGGTTGTCGAACCCATTCCATGAAAGTCCATGAAATATTAGCTTGTGTGGCTCATACTTTATACCACCAACAAACAAAGCTGCTTGCTACACATATATTAACTATTAAAATGCTGAAACTATCTGCTCTCTTGATTGCACTGTTCTGCTTGATCGGTGTTGTCTTCTCTGCCCTATCGTTGAAACACAGCACCATCTCTTCCAATAGTTCTTCCTAAAGTCCCTTTGCCCCTGACAGTCCCTTTTTTCCAAAAACCATGAGCCAACTCCATTTGAAGTGTCTACGTTCATACAATGGTGGAACCACCTCTTCCCATTTCGAATAGAGAAGTTAAGCGTGCGAGTGTGATATGTTTGGGAGTGGTGTTCTAGTTTGATTGTGGGGGTGTTCGTATTTCGATTGTATTTATGGTAATTCGTCGTATGCTTCCATTTCATCTGTCATAAAAACACAGTTTCTTCCCCACTTCCAAGGAAGCGTCAATACCACTATTTTCAGGAGCTCTTTATCTGATAGCTTGCATTTGTCCAACTCCAAATGAGATCGAATGAATTGCAATGCGTTCCTAGAGTATGAAAGAACATCATCTTCAAAACCAAGGACACGTGATATCTTGTTGTGCTCTACTTCGAACCGATACATTCCATTGAGTACTGCATCCTTGGTCATCATAGGACCAATGTGTGATCACAAGGTCTCCAACCTCAACAGTTGCATCATAATTGCAGTGATAATCACTTTTTGGCGCGATCGAACTTGTCAAAGTTCCATTGTGAACAAGGAAAAATCATAAAACCCATACTTGCTTTGTGGGGGAAGTCCGTGTTTGTAAAGGATTTAAGATGTTGTGAATGGAGCAAGAATTTTATTCCAAACACTTCCAAGCATATCGTTTTAAGCCTTCACGGTTCAGAGTCACAAAGTGGCTCGTGGGATCGCGCTCTATTCCGAGTTGCAGTCCCATTTCCTTTATCCTAAACAACAGAATTATCAAGCAGTTGATTTGCCAACCAGGCTAATTTGCAGCGCACATTGGGCATCGAATGAGGCAATGCAACACACATCGGGTTCTTTGTTGCACCAGACACATTGTGGGCTCGGCACGCTGTTATCGTATGTCAACTTCCTACGTGTGGAGAGTTCCACTTCCGACCTGAACGTAAGACTGAGCTGGTTCATCTTGAGTGGAGTCCTCACCTGCGCACTCAAGATGTTGGGCAACAATTTTTTTTTAATACAACCATTGCAGTTGCTCTTTTTATTGTCTTTCGTTTGCATTAGCCAACGCTCGTAGAGCGTTGGCCCTGGTTATCTATACATTATTTCCCAATGAAGCTCATAGAGCTTCATTGATTCTGTTTCTCCTTGGTTGACGTGAACAGTTGATGGAGGGTCGTAAGACATCTCCGCTTCGCACTGTTCACAAATGTTTTTGCTCTCTTGGCAGCCATTGATGATTCTTCATTCCGTTAAGCACCGAGCCATCTTTTATCTGTTCGATGGCATCTACTTCGATGCCCATCATTCCTTGCAGGTATTCTTTGCTGGTTTTTCTCATTGGTCTTCGCGACAATTTTCCTTCCATCAACCGCAAGTTGTCAAACCATATGTCGATGCGACTTTGTCTAGCCACCCCTAACTCCATTAGCTCGTCTCCTACTGTCATCGCAAGTAAAGATGTTGGGCAACTTTTTTTTTTTTTTTTTTTTTTAATACAACCAGTGGTTGCGCTATTTATTCTGTGCTTCTTCTCTTTACACTAGGTAACTAGTATGATTGTGACGGCAGAATGCCGTCACTATTAAAGAATTTTTGTTGCAGATGCTCGCAGAGCATCAGCAACCAGCCATGTTCTTAGAGCTTGTGAAGAGGCGATGCATCACCTCCACACATCTCCTCTTGGTGTTGTCCACAAACCGTTTAGCTTTCTGCTTGGCTACCTCCTTCTTGACTCCACTCTTTTTGAGTCCTTTGGCCACTTGCTTAACAGCTTGGGTTTCAACCCCTAACATTCCTATCAAGTAGTCTTTACCTGACTTTCTTTGCTCGTTCATTGTTCGTCTTCCATTGCACCATTGCTGGTTGTCAAACCAAATATCGACACATTGCGACTTATGCAGACCCATAGAGCTTAATCTTTTTGCGACCTCCTTTGAGAGCAGAATTCTAGCCATTCTGGCAACTGGACAATTCACAAGGCAGTGCAGAACCGTCTCTTGCTCAAAATTGCACTTGGGACACGCCGTGTCCATATCTTTCACCCCATAGAGATGCTTCACTACGGCCCTTGTGTGAAGTGTTTGGCTTTTTACTTGTGCAATGAACCACTCAAGCTTCCGATCGACCCTAAAGGGGCAAAAGATGTTGGGCAACAAAACGCGGAGATTGGTCCGATTTTCATCAAGAATGTCTACGTTCATACAATGGTGGAACCACCTCTTCCCATTTCGAATAGAGAAGTTAAGCACCATCTGGCTGAGTTAGTATTGAGATAGGAGACTACTCGAGAACCCTCAGTAATGTAGGCTTTTTCGTTCGACACCATTGCCGTAAAATGGTCGAAAATAAATATTTATTTACTTTTGGAACAGGGAATTGCTCAGCTTTCTTGATATTCTTATTCTTGTCGTAACTTATCTTAACTTGCAGGCTCTTTTGATTTCTTACTAAAATTCACCACAAGAATTCAGATATCCATTCTGCTTCCTTGAGCTTTTCCATATTTCAACTGGCCCTTACAACAGTGGACCGTTTCTCCCTTTAATTTCACGGAAGTTTGGAGTTCCATTCAAATTGTGAAACGCAGTTTCGTACTCCGAAATCGCGGAAGTTTGGAGTTTCTTACTCCAACTCCGTGGAACTCTTCGAAATAAAAAGGGTTTGCATATGTGGCTCAATCTTTATACCACCAACAAACAAAGCTACTACACATATATTAACTATTAAAATGCTGAAACTATCTGCTCTCTTGATTGCACTGTTCTGCTTGATCGGTGTTGCCTTCTCTGCCCTGTCATTGAATGACCCAGAGTTAATCCATTCGATTAACTCACATCCAACTGCTGCATGGAGGGCCACATCCTATGAAAAATTTCAGAACAAGACCATTAGTGATGTTGGTCACATGTTCGGTGCCTTTTTGACCAATTCGATCAGACCATCAATTTACGCAGTTAACCAACCAACAAAGAGTACTTTAACAAGTATTCCAACCAGTTTTGATGCACGTAAGCGATGGCCAGTGTGTATTCATCCAATCAGAAACCAACAACAATGTGGTAGCTGCTGGGCATTCGCTTCCTCTGAAATGTTGTCCGATCGTTTCTGTATTGTAACACAAGGTTATATCAACACTGTTCTCTCACCTCAATTCATGGTCAGTTGTGACAAGCATGACAATGGATGCCAAGGTGGAAACATGGACAGTTTGTGGAAGTTCTTGTCTACCACTGGAACTGTTGCAGAGGAATGCATGCCATATGTCTCCGGTAAGGGATATGTTCCAAGTTGCAACAACACTTGTGCCAATGGCGATGAAATGAGGTTCTACAAGGCTGATCCAAGCACAATCAAGAACTTCCGCTCCAACGATATCCAATCGATTCAACAAGACATTTTGACCAGCGGCCCAATCATGTCAGGTTTCATGGTCTACCAAGATTTTATGCAGTATTCATCTGGTGTCTACCATCACGTCAGTGGAAGCTTGTTGGGTGGTCATGCCATCAAGATTATTGGTTGGGGAGTCGATTCTCAATCCAAGTTGCCATATTGGATCGTTGCCAACTCGTGGGGAGCTGATTGGGGTATCAATGGTTTCTTCTGGATCAAGAGAGGCTCCAATGAATGCCAAATTGAGAACTACATGTACACTGCTGAACCTAGTCTTAGCTCGTAGTAAAGTGTCTTTTCATTTCCCTGGTTCATTGAACAAAAAATTCTTCGACCTTTAATGTGCGAACAAAACCACATCCCATATTGATAAGGTTCTCACAGGAGCAAACTTTGATTACAAAAAGGAGACTAAGATCTTGCTATTTGTAACTGCCTCACAGTTCAGAGTCACAAAGTGGCTCGTGGGATTACGCTCTATTCCGAGTTGTGATCCCATTTTCATTCTAATAAACAGAAGTGGTCTTGATCAATATCTTCGTGTCATTCTTTTGCGGTTAAATTAACTGGATCGCGTGCTTATTTTTAGTCCTCAAGATCAACAAAACACGAAACAACAAAAAACATGATCATCATCAAAGCAACATCATTGGCATCCTCACTTGCCACCAAAGTAGGCCGACCTACTCTCTGCAAGCAGCACTTTCACAACAACAACAACAACTTGATCTCATCATCACTCGTGTTCTCTTCTTCTTCTTCCACAATCAAACAACAACAATTTCATCAAAATTTGACTCAATTGTCACCATCTCCACAACAACTGCAACAACAACCATCATCATCATCATCACAGCAGGTCAGACCAGACGGAATTGAAAATTTTATACTGAGAGATGAACCTTCATCATCATCATCATCTCAAAGAGATGACATAAACAAGACTCAACCACAAGAACAACGAAATCATGATGATGGTGACCATGGACAAGATGATTACAATCGAACAAATCAACAACAAGAACAACCAATCAAGAAGAAAAAAACAAGATTCTTCTCATTGAGGAATGCCATGACGTTTCTAGTTGTTTTGGCAACGTACGAATCGTTCATGACGTACTTTCATGCGCAGTGCATTGTGAGAGCTGAGCATGATTTGCGCGAGTGGGAACCAGAGCTCGAAAAATCAATGCCCTCTGTTTTTCGGTCTCATGTGCTGAAGGCCGTCGGAGATTTAAGAAACGACCGCTCAACTTTACGAAAAATTGAGCGCGAATTTTTATCAGTGGCGGCAAATGATGCAACAGCAGCAGCAGCAGAGCAAGAGGAGAACAAGGATCTAGAGACCAAGTATACAGTGCAGTGGGTCAATTTGAATACTGGTCAAACAACCTCTGGTTTGAACTCTGAGTTTATTGAGCTATTGAAGCAGTGTGACTTGTCTTGTCGAATTGATTATTTAGTGGATGCATCGGTGAGACAAAATGTGGGTTTGGCGCTTGAAAAGAGCGGATCCATGCCATTTTTGCGTGTATCGAACATGACTTTTAATGTGCCTATTCAGGTCACTGTGAACAGAGTGCACAAGAGTGATCCATCCAAAGTGCACTCTACATCGCAGATCACTGGTCTGTATAGTCTATCGTTTGTGAGATACAAGGATATGGCGAAAAAATCAGGCCAGAGTCCATTGTTGCCTCCCAGAGATGACTGGTACATGCAACAAACATCGTTCCGTCCAATGACATCTTCTCTGATTGACCGCTCTATTGTGTTAAATGACACGCCACAACATTCATACTTTAGAATAGCGAATGAAGGTAAAAGAATACTCAGATACCACAAGGATGCAAGACTGGAGTTCATTGAAAAGAATTATGTATGGTTTGGCAGGGACGTTAGATTGTATGGAACGACAACGATCATGAAGAAGATTGTTATCCCTTCACCATAATAAATTTGAGAGTAAGCTTACTGAAAGATTGATTCGTGTGTTGAATAGAATCTAGTTTATGTAATAGGTTAGAGACTGTTTTGAGCATAGTATGGGAATTGGAACAATCGTACTCGCGTGCCAGTGGACATTGCCAGGTATTGACTTCCCGAGTTGAAGTGGAAATCGTTGACTGTCATTTGGTGGGATGTATTGGCTGATGGTTGATAAGGGAAATGAGAATAGACAGACATGGATTCCACATGCACCATCTTGACTGCATTGGCCTTATCTTTGGAAGCAATACAGAGCAACTTTCCATCGCGACTGAACTGAGCTCTGGTAACAGATGTTGTCAAGTTCATGAGTGATTTGAGTGGCTTAGGGTCCCGAGCCGTTTGCACGTGATCCAAATCGTACATATTGACAACACCGTTGCTTGATCCACAGGCAATTCTGCTCTTGGCAGTGGAGTCAAAGATACTGATGCATGTGGTATCGATGGAGCCTTCGTCCTGGAACACGTGTCTTGGTCTCTGTTGTCTAATATCCCACAAGTACACCTTTCCGCTCTTTGTTGCGGCATAGAGTGTCAATGAGTCGCTAGAGAAATCGAAACCTCGAACAGGATCGCTCATCATCAATTGTCCCACACTAAACTTGCTCTCACGAGACAACAGTTCAATGCAATTGTTGGCACTTGCGATAGCAATCAACTCATTGTTGGAAGAGCATCGAATCATGGGCAACAATGAATCTTCCACCTGTATCGTTCTGCCTCTCTTTGATCCCTGATTGACACCACCGATTCTGTGAACGAGATTGGACACAATGTGACTTTCACCTGTTCTCATATCACACACAAAGAATAGTCTCGTGTTTGGCGATGTCATAATCATTTCCATACCATCTGCAGTAAACTCCATTCCGTTCACTGAAGCACCACCATTGGTGTAGCTTGCACTCACATCTCTTCTCTTCTTCTTTCTGCGCTTATTGTTCACTGCTTTATCACTGTCGTCCGATGCCACAAATCGATCCACCAACACGCTCTTTTGCTTGTCTGCCACTTGGAAGAGACGAACGGTGCGATCGGATCCCAGTGCAGCCAACAAATCAGAATGTGGATGGAATCTCACACTCAACACATCACTTGGTCTCTCTTGTTCATTGGCATCGACACACTGATTGAAATCCAATTGTCCCTTTGTAATGTGCCTTGATTGATCAAATGCTCGATCAGTAGAATCATTGGCAAACGTGGAATCATTCACAGCAGAAGCACTACTGTCCTTTAGCTTCTCTTGAATGACAATTCTGTCTTCTGACTCTTCAACAGTTACTCGTTCAGTCTCCAGTTTGGCCCATTTTGGAGTCTTGTGAATCTTTTGATACAATTGTCTCATTCTTGATTCATACTGTGTACCAGTAATCAAATTTTCATCATTATCCTCTCCAGTTTCTGCTGATGCATCAGAAGCATCCTTGGTAATGGAAATATTTCTTGACAAGTAAGATTGCATAATAGACTTGTTGTGATCCATGATACTTGCTCTTGCATTTTCCTTCAAATCTTCATAATCATACTCGTCATCACCACCATCAACATTCGCTGAAGATGCAGAATCGACATGAATATAAATTTGATCCGTAAATGCATCGTTCCAAACTGGTTTCAACGGAACAAAAATTTTGACTGGAATTTTTTCATTGTTATTGTCGTTGTTGTTGGATGCTTCTTCAGTTTCTTCATTGGATAGAGATGGTTTATCAATCATGAATAAATCATTGTCATCCAATTGTTCAATGTTTTCTTCTTCTTCTTTCGTTTCTTCCTTTTCACTGTCGGAGTCGGAGTCGGAGGAATGGAGAGACTCCGATCGAGTTCGTTTTTTGTTTGGTGGTTGAACGGCAGAGGCGTTTAGAATTTGGTCCTTGTTGACTTCAACAATGGTTTGATTACCAAACAAAAAGTCAGTCAATGAGACTTCGATACTTTCCAATTTTTTGAGTCGTTTTTCAGTCATTTGTTGTTGTGGAGGTTGTTGTTTCTTGTCACTGTTGTTGACATTTTTGTTGTTGTTCTTCTTCTTATTGTTGGGTTTCTTTTGTTTGGCTGTGAACATTGTTTAGACAGTCTATTGTGTTTGGTTGGTTTGATGTGTTGAAAATGAAATGTTGTGTTTTTTTCAAGTTTTTTTTGTGCATGTGTGAAATTTTTTGTTCGACGTACTGATTGAACATCAACGAAAGAAGTTTCTCCGATCTTCCTCTGATGTGAAACAACTGTAGTTACCACATAGTGTTCCAGAATTTGTGCATGGCAGCCATGGTTTGGTGGTCCAACCTTTTCAAAACAAGTACTGGCAAGCTCGAAACAATCTCATCTTAATGCCCGTCTAAACAGGGCCACATTGAGCTGTCAGTGTTCTCTCAGACAGTCGATAGGACTGTCTCTTTGAATCCAAGAAGAGCCATATGCCAGTTGCTTTTCAGCAGTTGCCTCATAGTTTCCACGGTATCCATGATTGGACAGCAAAGGAATCCGAACAAATGAGTAGGGCAGCAATTGAGAAACACTTGTTCAAAATGCTTGTACAAGTAATGCACAATGTAGGTGGCTAGAAGTACAGATCTGAATCAAGGTTTAATACCAGATGATAAAGTTGCAGACACTCTTTTGAAGTTATCAGTGATGCCCCCCACAATATTGCTGGCCTAGATGACAGGTTCAATCATTTCTTGTTAAATGAAGTATTCCATGATCGATGCTACGTTGGATATCATTGCTAAAGCCAAATTGGAAGACGATCATGGTTGTGATCCGAATATGAAAATCGAAGGAAAGGCATATGTCACTATTCATCCTGCCTTTGACCAAATCAAAGTCACAAATAGAGCTGATTAATCAGATATCCACAAGAAACAAAGATGAAGAATTCACTATTAAATAAATATTCTATCTTCTTCAGGAAGGTTTCTCATCATCTTGTAACCTTAATTTATTGGCGATTGTAGACTCTTCGATTTTGAGGTGCACCGTTAGTTCTTCCTCTCTTCTTATCCATAATCCTCTGTTGAATTTGCAAGAGTACTCTCTGCTCCAACTGTTTACTTGGAACTTCTCGTTGCATTTTTTGGAGCACAAGTTCTGCCTCGCGTACCCTGTCATGATCAATGAGACCAAATATATACGCACAATAGATTGGCACATCAACAACCTTTTGAGCAAGTGCCAATTGATAGGTCTGCGTGGCCTTCACAACATCATGATGTTGGAAATAGCCATTGATCATGGTGCAGTGAATATAAGCAGAAGGTCTCAGTGCTTCATTGTCAGAGGACAGCATGACACGGTACAGCATGTCCGCTCGTTCTATATTGTTCGTGTTCATCAATCCGACAATGACTGAACTGTATGAGAAAACATCGGGCTCAATGGAATACTTGGTCGGCATCTCCTGAATCATGCGCACCGCTTGTTCAACCATACCAAACTTGACAAATCCGTTCAATAGTGTGTTGATCGATTTGAGTGTGGGTTGATCCATGAGATCAAACACTTCTCTCGCTCGATCGATTCGATTGCATCGAATGTAGGCATTCACGAGACAAGTAATCGCTACATTGTCCATCTCAACCTTTCCCTCCTGCACAATCAACAACACTCGTTCCAAACCGTCTACTGCTCTGTGCTTACCCAGTGCATTGGTCAGAGCAGTGAACACAAACACATCGAACGCATGATTATTCTCCTCTGTGAACGAGCTCTGAAACATGTTGATTGCATCATTCAAGTAGCGAGCACCCATCTCACAATACACGTCAATCATGATGGCAAACGTGTACGAGTTTGGTTCAATTCCCCTCTCCCGCATCTCATTGTAAAACTCTAGAGATTGACTGTGCGCGTGATTTTTTGCCAATCCATGAATCACCGAATTGTAAATCTCCGTCGTCGCTTTGACACCGGTGAATTGCACATTACGGTCCATTTCGCGAAACAGTGACGCAGCTTTTTCGCACTCACCACGCTTCATCAACCCAGTAATCAATACACTATACACAAATGCATCCAGTTTCACCGCTATTTCTCCGCCTTCACTCAAATTTCTCCGATTGTAAGCAATCAATCGATTCAATGATTCAAGAGCTTCCGAAACTCGATCATTCTTCATCAGAGCAGTCATAATCCTCGTAATTTGAATCACTTGCAATGCATGACCATACTCCAACAACAATTGACTCAATTCATCCAAACAATTGTTGTTTTTTAGACCCAGAATCAACTCATCCAACATTTCATTGGTCAATTCAAAGCTATTGGACGTGTTGACGTGTTGTTGAATGAGTTGAAAAGCTTCTGCGAATTTTTCTCTCTTGAGCAATGATTGAATGGTTTGACTATTGGACTCTGATGATTTTTTGTTGTTTTTTTTTGTCTTTTTATTCTTGTTGTTATTATTATTGGTGTTGTTGAGGAGTTGATTTCGGATTTTGGAGCGCCAATCTAGTGAATGGTCATCTTGTTGTTCATTGAACTGTTGTTTTTGATGATGTTGATGTTGTTCATTGAACTGTTGGTGATGTTTTTGGTGATGGTTTTGATGTTTTTTGTTGTTGTTGTTGTTGAAATTGTTGGTTCGTGAATTTCTGTTTGGTGATGATGACGCTGATGATGAAAATGATGATCTTTGTTTTCTTTGGTGTTGTTGTTGTTGTTTTTGTTCATAGCGAGGATGGTGATGAGTGGTTGAAAAAGTGTGGTGAATAAATGGAGAGGTAGTCAAGAGAGGTAATGAAAGAGTAGTAGTAGTATTGTTGAGAATGGTGGTAGAGCGATGCAATTGCAAGAGACTTGCACGATGAACTTTGAGCATTTTTTTTGTTGAACTTGTGTGTAAATTTTTCTTTGAACCGGAGAATCAATAAGATAAGCCGACTCGATCTCTAATCTTTGGGTCATGGGTTAAAGGTTGTTTGACAAGAAACAGCTGGAGACTGTGTATGAGTTAACAGATGAAGTAAAATCAATCAACCTGTATGTAAGTGGAGTTACTCTGGGGCAAAACTCCATCCAACCATTTTTCCTTTGTTCCGGACGATTGAGAATGATCTGAATTGTCTTGCATAAAAATACCAACCAAGCACGGAAGCTTTCCGTCAAAGATCAGCAAGAACAAAAAGCAAATCATCTCTTGACAAGAAAAAGAACGTACGAAACATCATGAGATCTCATACCATCCCATCACATGAAGATCGTGCTGCTGAACGTCTCAAAATTCTCCAAAATCAATTGACTCCTACTTTTCAAGTGCCACAAACAAGAACTGACAGTCTCATTCAAGTCCAAACATGTGATGCCTCTCAAGCTTTTATGTCCAATCATGTGAATAGTCTCAATCCCAATTATGCTTCCATTTTTCCCTACAGTGTCATCAAAGACACCATTCCCAACACTCAATCCCTGAGTGAACTGAAAGCTTTCCATAGTGATTCACCTGGTTCATTGGCCTCGCGACTCTTGCGAGAAAAGGAAAGAGGTCAATTTGACAAGAACGCGATTCGTATGAGAGAAAATACTTGGCGCGAATTGGCAAAAGACATTTACAGGATTGATTTGAGTTGGAGCACGTCGGAATATCGTGAGCAAATATACAAGCAGTTTGTTCAATTTGCAAAAACGGGTCTCTTGTCCATTGAGAGAGTCAATACTGAACTGTGGTCTTTTCTGGGTGCTCTGGAGGCACTGATGACCTATGATGTGTCGTTTATTGCAATGACTGTGGTGCATTATCAGCTCTATGGTTGCTGTTTGTACAAGCTTGGTTCCAAGAGACACGAATATTTGTATCCAGATGCAAATATTGGTCGAAATATCGGTTCGTTCTCCATGACTGAAGTTGGTCATGGAAGCAATGTCAGAGGTATTGGAACCAAGGCCACCTATGACCCAAAGTCCCAAGAGTTCATTATTGAGACACCAAATGATCAATCAATGAAGTTTTGGATTGGTAACTCGGCTGCACATGGAACCCACACTGTTGTTTTTGCTCAATTGTACACTCAGAACAAGTGTCATGGTGTGCATGCCATTGTGTGTCCGTTGCGTGATCCAGACACTGGTGCAATCACTGATGGCCTCACTATTCGTGACTGTGGCGTAAAGCAGGGATGGCAAGCCGTTCCGAATGGCTGTCTTCGATTCGACAGAGTTCGCGTACCCAGAGAGAACTTGTTGAACAAGTATGCTGAGGTCGATGAGAGTGGCAATTATTCCTCTCCAATTGCAAGCGAGGGAAAGAGATTTGCAGAGACGTTGAGTGCGCTCATGTTTGGTCGTTTGTTGTACATTATGGGACCAACTAAATCATTAGAATTAGGCCTCACTGTAGCTACTCGATATGCAATGCAACGAAGACAGTTCGGATCACCAAAACAACCGCAAGAAAACTTAATCTGGAGCTATCCAACACACAAGAACAAGATTATGCCTCTGTTGGCAATGACTCACGTGTTCAGTGCATCATATATCTCATTGGCCAATCAGTATGCTGACCTAAAGGAGAAAGATATGGCCTATTTCCATGGTATCATTTCGGGAATCAAGGCCTATGTGGCTGAGTTTGTGCCTCATGCATTGTTGACTCTGAGACCCATGTGTGGTGGTCATGGATACTCTGAGAACAATCGTATCGGTAGATATATGAACGATATGGATGTGTTTTGTACTGCAGAGGGAGACTCTACTGTTCTCTATCAACAATTAGCCCGATACCTTGTCATGGAATACAAGTCCAAGTACGCAGGATCCAACCAAGTCACCACTGCTCTCCATTTCATGTTCGACCGAACCAAGACAGCTCTTATTGAAAAGAATCCGGTTATTGTTAGAAATACGGCAGAGAGCCACTTGAGAGACACAGAGTACCTCCGTCAATTATTTGCTGCTCGTTCTAGTGAGCTATTGCATGAAGCAACAAAGAAACTAATGGCGAACAAAAGACAGTATCCAGATCCCACTGACGCATGGAACGCTGCCCTTGTTCCATTGCTCGAATTGGCCAAAGCATATGTGCATGTGAGTATGTTGAATCGATTTGTTGATCAAATCGAGAACTGTTCTGATAGTCAAGTGAAGAAGGTGTGGCAATTATTGTGTCAGATTTATGCCATTCACAACATTGTTCAAGACCTTGGATTCTATTGCAGCAGAGGATACATCAAGCCAGCAAAAGCAGTCGCATTTGAACAACTCTTGCCAAAACTCTTTGGCGAACTTGATCCATTTGTGCCTGCCATTATTGATTCATTCAATATCCCCGACTTCCTGCTCATGTCTCCTATTGGTTTGTCGAACATGGATTATGTTGGCAACACCCTTCGTCGAGTTGGAATGCCAAGTATTGACAACCCTAACTCAAACTAAAACATGTCCTTGTACGATAACTTTTTATGCTCCTTCTCTTACAATGAATAAACAATGTTGTTGAGAGATAATCATTGGGTCTAGGCTAAATGAGTTGATCTTTGAACCTGGATTCAGAAGTTTCAAAAGTAACAACTGGTACATACGGTTTCTGATTAAAAGGTTTTATTGTTGTTCTCGCTTCACCACCAACACCTTGTTGCTCTGCCAGAAACTCTCAATAGAGCCAGGAATCATAAAATCCAAATGATACTCTGGTTTACAGACCCACTCAGGGCGATGGAAAGCAACTTGACCAGGATTCAAAACATAAGCCTCTGATCTGAATCCCCTAACTTGAACGAGTCGCTTACCTTCAAACTCTCTATTCAGTCTCCTGAGTGATCGTCTGACAGAAATATCTTGGAGATGAGTAGGCTTAGTATCAGATTGCTTATCATAATCGTATCCACTAAGAACATTCTCTGGTTCGGTATCATAGACATCACAGGCCGTATTGACTAACCAATCTGCAACAGCTGGATTTTGTTCAAAGAATTGCATGTATCCATCTTCATACAATCGAAGAGCAGAGCGACGAGAGATGATCACTCTATTTTGCTCTTCCTTTGTGAAGTCTGTAGTAGTATTTGGCTTGTCATCACCTGTCGCCTGGCCTGTCAATTCCTTATAGGCACTCGTAGGAAGAATGTATGCGAGTTCAAATCCATTCGGATACTTTTTCTTCAACTCGGCAATCTTTCCCTCCTTCCTCGATCCGATGAAACCGACATACTCCTTTAATTCATACTTTTCTTCATCAAACAATTCAATTTCGATATCAGTATAGCTCTTGTCTATATCCTTTGTGTATGATGCTTCTTCAGATGTACATTCAATGGAGTGTTCCCTATCTCTATATGGAACGATAATGAGTTTGTGTTGGTGCTGTTTTGGGATTCTAGGCTTCAAGTAAACCTCTATATCGCAATATCCCATCTCCGCAAGACTATCTGGCACCTGATACAAACAAATATGGTCGCCATTGAAATGCTCTAGGGCCTCTGCAAAACTAATAAACTCCTTATTCGAAGATTCGTGCAAACGCTCATAGCTCAACACTTCCTGAATCGACTCGGGGCAATTCGTGAACAAGATTGAGCAACTACTGAGACACTCATTTTGTTTCACTGCCTCCGAACTCAAAGGATAAGAAGGACTAGTGGAGCACACACTCATTTCATATTGACGTGTAACCTCATAACACTCGTCTGCATTTTCTTTCAAGAACTCTTCTCGTTTTACTCGATCCCTAGCAACAGCTTGGAATTGAGATGCATAACTAGCCTTCATCTTTTTCTTTTCGTGGATGATACTGTACGATAACTTGGAATCATCTACATTGTTGTCCATTGAGAACACTTGAACATAGGATGACGACGTATCAGTCTGTGTCTTCACACACTGCAACGGAATCTTATCACCAGGTTTGACACCCACAACAACAATATTGACATTTGTATTCTTTGTAGGCGCGTTTCTTCGTTCAGACTTGTAAATATTCACATAGCTCTGAATCATCTGATCAATCATTGGCTTAAAGCTCTCACGAACATAAATCTTTGTCTCTCCTGAACCCTTATCACTCTTCTTGCCCTTATCACCACGATTCAAACTTTTTTGCACCTTCTTGTAGACGAGCAACGGAATTCCACAGATTGTACTCGGATTGGACGGATCTGTCAAAAACACTTGCTTACAGTACTTGTGTCCTGTTTGATCATCCGTAACAGAAGCATCCTTTGTTGATTTCTTTGAACGATCTTTCACTGCGTCCATTGAACCTCTCAAGTAAGAACCGAGGTCAAATGCAATGCGATTACAAGTCGAATCAATGGCCGTTTGTCCAGTGAAGCTCGACGCAACAATAGGGTAAATGAGGTAATGCATCTTTTTGTTCCCGATTGAAAATCCGTTACAGATTCGAACTGCAGTAGATGGAGAAGTTGCTACTTTTGTCTTGGATGTTTGCTGTTCCTTGTTTTCCGAAGAGTCATGACCTTGAGTGGAGGAGGATCTTGGATCAACAGGTATATGGAAGGAAAATCCTTTATTCACAAGGAGGGACATGTTTCTTTATTAAATGCGAGAGTTTTGTGCTTTTGGATTTGTTTTTTTCTTTCGCACTTGAATTCAATCTGATCCGTGTGACAAAATATTTGTTCCAAATTACAGATCAAGTTTGTAGTTCTTTGTGTGCAGTTCGTCGTTCAATGAAAATTCGTTGAACTAAATTTCGGGAGAATTCACATGATGAGTTTTTTTACCAAGTCGTTCGTGGTGTTTTGTTTCAAGCGAATCTCAGAGAGTATTTGCATTGTTGTTCACACACAAACAAAAGACAAACAAAACACTGGTAAAAAAGAATGTCAGCTGAATTCTATAAGAAAAAGTATCAACTCTCCGATCACCCTGAAGGTGGTTTTTACTCTGTGAATTACAATGCTCCTCTGGCCTATCCTTTCGCGCCTAAAACCAATTCCGCGACAAATATCCCGACAGAGAGACCCATTAGCACTGGTATCTATTATCTGCTGACTGGTAAGGATTTTAGTGCATTTCACAAGATTGACTCTGATGAAATGTGGCACTATTACGATGGAAATGTTGACTTAATTGTCCATGAGCTTAACCCAGCTACAAAGCTCTACAAGAGACATGTGGTGGGCAAATTCAGTGAGAACTCTCAGTTCCAATGTGTAATTCCTGCTGAATCTTGGTTTGCTGCTGAATTGATAGCTCCTCAGGTCGAAAGACAAAATGAAGTCGGAACAGAGTCATCTTCAGAGAAGAGCTTTGCATTGTGTGGCTGCACCGTGAGTCCTGGATTCATGTTTCAGTCGTTTGAGATGGCCAAAAGCGCTGATTTGTTGAAGACAGAGTGGAGCTCGGACAATGAATCATGTCCTAATGACATATCAGAATTGATTACTCGACTGACGAGAGAATAAATTACTAAGTCTTGTTCTTGGTGAATAGTTAAGTGTTTGTGTGTTTATTCTACTTCGGTTAGTTCAATAGCGAGCGTGTCATGGCTGGGTTGTTGATCATGCTAGAAGAAGCCTTTTGAGGGGTTTCTACAAAGCACCACAACATGTTCTTTACAACACCTGACCTGAATACAAATACAATCGCAACAATGATGAGTAACACTACCATCGTCACTGACAATACAATGACGCCAATCTGGAAACCATTCAATGTTTTTGGTTTCGAAGGTTGTGGTACATAACCAACATTGACCTCAAAAATATCCACTTGATTCGCTGGCTGGAGACCATTGGGTCCAAGAGTCACACTTAAATGACTCTCAGCGAGCGGGTTCAACTTCTCAAAGAATACTTGTGATGACTTGATCTTCTTTTTGTTCCTTGCAGCAAAGAATGGTGCGAGTACCACTCGTCTGAAATCTGTGATTGCAGTCTTGTGATAGATGAAGGATGTTGATCCACGTACATTAGGGATCACCATTGGAGAAGACTTCATGCACTTTTCACTCGTGCTATTAGTGTTAATGATTGCAACAGCCTTTCCCGTCAAGTATCCAAGCTTCGTTGCAAAGTCAATGATACCCTTTTGCTCATCGGGCAAGCTCCACCAATGTCGCACCAAGACTCGAAGCAATCTCTGAACAAGTCTATTGTCAGGGAATCCGTACGCATGGGGCATACCTAACAAGAGGCGAACATGACCGCATCCCTGGTGCTCTGGCTTCACAAACTCTTCCATCCAAATATTAATATCCGTGGTGTTTTCTGGTTCATCCCAAGGGAAGATCGACGGCCGACGACCAAGTCTCTTCTCCAAGTCAATAAAGAGCTTGTTTAACTTGCTCTCATCCGTATGGTAGTAGAATGGTCGAGCGAATGAGCAATGATCCTTCAAGAAACGAACAAAGAGTGGCTTAATGTTCTCATCTGTTGGCTCCATACCCGTCATGTTCACATAGACTTGCAAGGCAGCTGCAAACTCTGCAAAATCTCCACCAGTGGTACCAAAAACATGAAAGTTATTTCTTGCATCGACACAGGAGAATGTGTTCTTTGTGTTCTCTCCAAACTTGATCACTTTGGTTGTAAAGTGTTCTTCCATGTCCTCTGCATTGAAACGACTCACATTAGCATCGAACAATGCTGGACCAGACAAGTGCTTCACTTAAATATCAGTCATGGAACAACCTTGTACAAAAACAGTACTCTTCCACTTGCTACCCTTGTCTTCATTGTCGTTGCTGACAACCATGGAACTCCAGACGATGAAACACCACAACACACTCAACAGGAGAGTGAACCTTGACTTTGGAAGCTCCATTTTTGATGATTTCACTGAAGGAGTCTTTTGTTCTTGCACAGAACACAAGAACCCGCGCTAGAAACTAGCGAAAACTCTTCAAGAGATCGGAATTACGATGATGTGTCCGGAAAATTGTTGGGAATGCCTTTTCGGGAGCGGCACCAGTGTTTTCTTTACGATAACTTTTTCCCCAGCCGATAAGAAATCAATCTACCACAGGAAGCTCTATTTGAAGGATAGCTGAGTATAACACTATTCACAATGAATATTATGTACCAGAATCAACAATCGAGCCTGGACAAGTATGAAGAACAAGTCAGAAGAATCAAAGAAGCTTTCGACCTGTTCGAAACCGATGGGATCATTAGTTCCGAGTAAGTTATCCAGTCAAAACTCTGTTCTGTCATTATTTCAGTTATTCTAACTTTCCTTTTGTCATGAAACAGTGACCTGGGTACTTGCTTGCGATACTTGAATCTGAATCCAACAAAGAGTCAAATCAAGAGAATACAGGAAGATATGGAAGGAAAAGATTTTGTTACTTACGAAAAATTTGAGAATGTGATGCTCAAGATTCTGATTACGAACACGTTGGGAGATGAAATGATGACTCGAGATGATGAAGACACCATATTGAGAGCTTTCGAAGTGTTGGATCCAGAGAAGACGGGCTACATCGAAACAGACAAGCTCGTGCACTTGCTCGAACAGCATGGAGAGATATTTGATCCCGAGGAAATCAAAGAGTTCATCCACGCAGCAGAAGACCCAGAGAGTCACGTCATACGCTACGAAGACTTTGCTCACATTCTATCCAAGGAGTAAAAACATTGCGTCATTCAAAAGAACGGCAAACAATCAGAGCACAAATTATCTGCAAAAAATCAAACATGCAATAAAAAGGAGAAGACAGAACAATCTCAAAAAAATGGAAGACAAATTTATGCAACATCTTGCATTTCTCTCAAACGTCTGATGGTTGATCTAACAGTGGTACCAGCAGAGGTGTGGAGGGTCCATGCGCCACCAGCAGCAGTCTTTCCGCAGGATGAGCAGTTCCAGACACCGACAGCTTGTCTCTTGAAAGCGTATTTACCACAGAAGTGGCAGAAGTGCTTTGACTTCTTGGAGGTTTCGTACTTCTTGACTCTCTTTCTCAAGTTAGCACCATATCTAGTACCGTACTTTCCGACAATTCCGACCTTCTTGGTTCTTCTGGACTAAAATCATGAAAACATTTGAGGGTCAATAAGATGTTTTGTCAAGGTAAGGAGAAAGTTTCATTTGTCTTTGCACTTGGTTTGACCGAAACTTCATTTTATCATTATAATAACATACCATTTTGAATTTGTGTGATTATGTTGTGACGTTGGGTTTGTTTGTTTTTTTTCAATTTCGAGTTTTTCATGTTGAAAAAATTTGGTCAACCAGGTGGCGCGTTACAATGGTGAGTGCATGCTTGAACATGTCGGAGAAAGAGCGGGAAATGAATGAAAAAATGTGAAATGTTGTTTGAACTAACTTTGGTGCTGCTTTATTCATCCTCTGCTGTGATCTCACCAGGTTGTGGTTTCGTTGTAAGTGTGAATGAGTATGTGCCACCAGCATCAGCTGTTGTTCCACTTACTGATTCTTGATTTTTGAGAGTACCAGCAACTGTAGGTTCGAACTGTTCCACCTTTTGGAATGCCCACTTACGCTCCAGGTCATAATACACACGACCACTGGCAGAAAAGATTTGTACATAAATGTCACCACCGTCAATCAACATCCAATCTTCACATTCTTCTCCTTCGATGCATGGCCTCAAGTGGAACATGCGCCGATCTTTCAACATTTTCAACACGTGATTCGCCATCATTCTCATGTGTCTAAAACTAGTTCCTGTCACAAAGATGCAATAACTGGCAAATGTGCATTTGGTTCTCAGATTCATAACAACCATGTCCTGTGCCAAATCGCGTTGCAACAACTCGACATAGTCCTCCAGTGTTGGAGGTCGCACCTTCTTGTCCAAAATCATTGTACCTCTTACTGGTGAATGAATCACAACTTCTTCATCCTCTTGCGCGATACTACTGCTAGATGGATTGGTGATTGCATTTGTGGCAGCTGTCATGGCAGCATCCGAATACTTTTTGGCTCCTATCGCATGTTGTTCATTTTCCATTTCAATATATCGTCTCACTTCATCACTAAACTGTATGTCGTCCAATCCGAATTCATCATACTCATCACTATTCAAAATATAGTACTGTTGTTGTTGTTGTTGTTGTTTCTCTTCTTGTTCATGAACACTACCAACATCAGCTTCACTCAGACCACTCAACGTACTCTTTCGAATGGCAGATTTCAACTGTTGATCACTCTCTTGAATTTCCTGTTGATAATCATGAATGTACTTTAATTGTCGTTGTATCTCAAGTTCATTCTCCTGTTGTTCATGTTGAGAGAACGATTTGGATGAAATTTCGTCTTTTGTGACTCTCTTGGCCATGGATCGTACTTGAAAAGAAGTTGTGCATGGTGTTGAGTTCATGAATCTTGTCATGTTTGACCATTGATGTTGACGAGGGAAGTGAATCCGTCCACATGCTTGTTGATGCATCATCCAAATCGATTTGGACAGTTGTGTTGTTGATTTTTTGGTAAAGAGAGACATTCTTGTTCTTCAATGTATTCTTGTTGGACTAAATTTTGCTTGTTTGAACCTGGTGTTGATAACAAAAAATGCACAGCGAGTAACTACCTTCCTTCTTTCACACGTTTTTGTTTGTTGTTCTCCGCGCCCAAAAAAGCGGAGATTAGAGGTCAACCTTCCGTCAATGATTATCCCGACTTGCAGTAGCAAAAAACGCACACAATCATCATTCTGCACCATTTGGACTTCTCCGCCACAAGCAAAAACAACAATTTCGAACAAACACCAATAATCAACAAATAAAAATGGGCGCAGTCGCTACAAAGCACGCAGACGATGAACTGTACGAACAAAAGGTTGACAATTACGAATTTTTGGCCGAAGGACGATACAAAACAGTTGATAGACCAAGAAGACTGAGATTGAATCCAACGATTGCCCCTTGCCCACGTGGTCAATGCGAATCTCCTGCTCAATATCTTGAATTTAAGGAGTGGATGACAAAGGAATGGGCCGTTTACTGTTCACAAATCAAATATATGCAATCTCAATTGGATGAGTGCTTCCAAAAGCACGGTATGGATGCTAAGCGACACTGTGGACCACTTGTAACTGAATATATGGAGACTGTGAGTGACGAAGCTCTCTCTGCTGCCAGAAAGTAAGTTTTTTCTTTTTTTTTGTAAAATTTCCACGATGTCGTCGGAGATGATATTTTTTCGCGCGGTGTTCGCGTTACAATTCTTTAAGTGCGGTGGTTACTAACCAATCTATCAAACAATGATCTTTGTGTATTGTGTTGCTTGTCGACATGATAGGAAATTGTGGCGTGGTGAGCGATTGGTTGAATAAAAAAAGAATTGTGTTTTTTGATCAATTGATTGTAATACAAAAAGAAGAGCACGTCTTCAGATAGATGCTAACGGGAGTGTCATATTTAATCTATCATGGGTGTAATTTGATTGACATATAAAGTATTTATATATCTCTTCGTTGTGGTGTGTTGTACATTGTACAGTGCAGTGAGGTGCACTTGTATTGTTAAATAAGCAGCTCTTTCTGTCAGTTAGTTTCACTTTACCTTGAGCTTTAGTTCTGGGCATCGAGACACGCTTCAGTCCCTTCAGATGGACTGATCACTGGTTCTGGTCTCTTCCATTCTTTCAAGGATTTCAAAAAGAGAGATCTGTCACCTAGGCCATATTTCTCAAACAATTGGTTCATTGTTTGTTCATACGGTGGCCCATAAACTGGATTTCTCTGGGGTAATAGTTGAACAATTTGCCATTGTTTACGTGGGAGAAGGCGTCAGGAAACTTGAGAAGGAGCGGGAAATCCACCAGGGTTTGATGAATTCGGTCCTTTCTTTCCTGAACAGAGAATACGGAGTTGCATGGTGTGTGTTTCTTGTCCTGTGGTCGAATCTTAAGGCTATCCTTCAAAGTGTTGAACACTTGGAAATACTGGAACTCCCATAGCTTCAGCTTAATATTCAAGGAGTCTTCAATATCTCTGGAAACGGTCAACCTTCTCTCCTTTGATGAACTTACAGATCCTTTCCACAATTTCGACTTCTCTTTCTTCTTTCTCCTGACCAGATAGCTGAGGCTTGATGATGTCAATGATAGCTGAGGCTTTTAAAGTAGTTCCCCGAGTAGAGAGATAAAAGATATGTCTGAATCTCTTCATTAGTTGCATATCAGCTTTTTCTCGAGGAAGATCTGGCACAGCAGTTTTCACGAGTGTTGCCAGTTCCTCTGAGGAGTACTTCAAGGCTAGGCATACTAGATTACAATGATCATGAAACACCGAAGTCTTACCATGTTTATCAAAGTACACCACTGACTGAATACTTTGGAGGAGTTGGAATACAAACTCGGTGGAGACAAGATCATCTGTAAGGATATTCTTGGGAGGAGTTTTGTTGTTCTTCAACAGAAAATGAATCGAATCACATAGGATTTTCACCTCCTTATCAAACTTATCCAAGTTCTTCTGTAGTTCTCCAGTAATGTCGTCTATCACTCGTAGAGCATCTTTCTTTCTTCTTTTGTCCATCCAGCTGATGACGGAAACGAGAGAACAATTGTTAGAATTTGGACCAACCTTGTTATGGACATGGATAAGTTTGTCTCTTATTTCTTTCAGACTCAAATTCAGGGAGCTTACATTGTAGTTTTTGTCGATGGCTTGACTCTTTTCCATGAGAACACAGAACAAAAGAATGATATTGGAGCGATTCTGGAGAATTACTTTAAAAAGTAAGAGGATTCAAAGGAAGTCCTTTTGCATTGAGGAGGTATCAAAGTTATCAGAAGGACTAGTAAGTATATATCGACCAGTGGAAGAACATTGCATTTGTAGCGCATTCGAGAGACTAATAAACAATGAGAAGTTTTTGTTGTATTAACATTGTGTTGCTATCTTAGGTTGAGTTCACTTTGGTCAGGATTGTTTATTTTCCAACGGAGGTAACCTTCTGCATGACCTTGTACGAAGATTCTCGAATCTTGTTGGCTGTGAATTCTCCCCACAGAGTTAAGAGACTCTCATAACCTCCAATCTCATATTCATTGGGTGTAGCAAAGTAACCCATGTGAGTGTTGGAATATCCGAAAAGCAAAGTCAAATCTGATCCCAATTTCTTTGCGTCTTCTCTCACTTGATTGCCCAATTGAACCAAACTCTCTCCAGGACTGGTGACAATCACAATATTCTGTCCACCAATGTTCATTCGTACACCGGTGAATCGAGGTGTATTGTCAATCCACTTGCTGTCCAAGTGCAAATTGGCGTCACAGTTCATGTAGTTGCAAATTGTGCAGATCTGGAGGAATCCACCATGAGTACAGTTGGCAGCTCTAGCAAATGTTAGATTCAAATTCGTCTTTCCAAACTCCATGACCTCAGAGTACACTGTCAAATCCATATTATTCGATGTTTTCACTTGACTTCTCGTCATTTGCACAGCGTCTGCAATCACGTGACTTCCATAGAAATCAGGAGCACCATGACAAGCATCTCCAGTAGGGTCAATATCACCTGCATCTGCATTAATGAACAGAGAGACTGATCCTGGAATCTTTTCTTCAATCAATTGATTGGCACGACCCATAATATCACCACTAAACTCCATATTGTCTGGTCCGTAGCAAATACCATGGATGGCAAAGTTCCACAGTGTAGCAATAGGTGCACCACTCACTGCATCATCCACTCTAATGATACCCAACTGAGGATCAATTGTCTTTGGAGTCACATAGGGAGAAATCTTGGCTCTTCTATTGTCTGTCACCGTCTTCAAATCACTTGTTCCAACACCGACGAGAGCTGGTTTCATGGTCGAAAAGGACTCAACCATGCAATCTGCAATAAAATTGGCCATTTGATCCTGTAGTTGCGGAACAAGGAGATCAGTCGCTGGAGCCAACGCCCACAACAAATCTGGTGTGATGGCACCTGGTCCCGAGTGAGAATGAGAAGCACCCATAATCACATTGTCCAATGGCACAGTAAAAGCTTGTCCATTCTTCTTTGATTTGGACACTGCTTTATCATAGGCCAACTTTAGCAAAGTTCCATCCGATCCCACAGCATCAATCGCAACAACTAACAAAGGCACAGAGCTCTTGACATCCAACAAGGATAGACACTTGGCATACATGGGCATTCTGAAACCAACAGATGGCATCATAAACGTAGTATAGGGACCAAAATGAGGAAGAGGCCACCTTGGAACTCTTCTCTTACCATGATTAAAACCAGCGAGTGGAGTACCAATAGGCATTGTGGCATTAATCTTGGAAGCACCAGCTAGGATTTGACTTGCATCTTTTAGTTCTTGCTTTGAGCTAAAGAAACGATTCATTAGCTCTCTTTTGTTTGCATCGAGTGGGAGTCTAGTTCGTTGAGCCGTTGCTGCTGTTGGTTGAGCAGCAGAAACGAAAAACAAGATTGACGACAGTAGGAGTAATACAGTGGAGACAAGGAAGAGACACCTTTTGTGGTTATTGGCGAACAAAATTTGAGAGGTCATTTTCTCGCTTGGAGGTATGGAATAGTCAATAAATAATTTGGTGAATGTTGATGGTGTGTTTTGAACCAATCAACTTGAACAACGTTGTTTTGTGTTGGAGGCCAAGTTGACGTCACCACAGCAGTCGGGATAACGATTACACTTGACGTTCGTATACCCAAGCGTCAAGAAAAATCTGAAGTGCCGCTCCACCAAAAAAAGTGGCAGCGGAACAATCCTAGAAGTACACGAGAACAGACCACCACTGAAAATACGAAACAAACAACATCTGGTGTGCTGTGCATTTTGAGCTAATTCATCCCGTAAGAAAACACAAATGTCATCATCGACCCACAAAGGCAAGGAAACGTTCGGAGAGTTTAGAGTTGAGGATTGGTATCACGAGATTGAGCATCTCACATTCCCGACTCAATTTGTCGATTTAAGTATTGGTCAAGCAACAGCGATCAAGAATTACTATGAAGCAACAAAGAAGCATGCAAATCAAGTGTCTGACATATCAAAGATTTATACTGAGAGTGATCAGAGGCTAATCTCTGATTTACAGAACAGTATTCAAGCGCTAATGGATTCTCAAGAGTGGAATCAAAACGACTTGGATCAAGAATCACCCAGTTTCTTTGTTCGGTTGTCTACGAGATCTCCAAAGGACTCTTGCGTCAAAACAGAAAGATTTAAGTTGTTAATTAAGGAGTTAATTGAAGAATTAGGCAGCGAGCAGGAGCCAATGGCAGTGATCAGAGCGTTGAATCGATCCATGCAAGTGACGAATGCTTCAGAGGCACTTTCTCTCGTTATGAACTCTCAGAGAGCGTACTATGACTTGTTTCGGTCATTGTTAATGATGGATGAGGGATTGAAGAAAAAGGAATTCGCAGATCAGTTAATGCCAGATCAAAAGATTATTGTTCGATTGTTTCATAAGACTCCAAGACCAGAACTGGAGTTCAGAGTATTTGTATCGAATCAAAGAGTAACTGCTATTACGCAATACTTCAAGTCGTGTTACTTTGGAGATATTATACATCGGTACAAGTCCCAGATTGAACAGAGC
Organism: Tetramitus jugosus; assembly: GCA_937625935.1. Lineage (NCBI taxonomy): Eukaryota > Heterolobosea > Eutetramitea > Acrasida > Vahlkampfiidae > Tetramitus > Tetramitus jugosus. Next base: position 42,926 of record OW569379.1, on the reverse strand, counting down.
ATACTCGAGCTGAGTAAGCAAGTGTCAGAGATTATACACGAAGATCACGCTCTTGATGTTTTAGTTGAGGTTGATGAGAATAATAGCTCACACGAGTTAGAACCCAACAACACCAACACTCCTATTCGTCCAGTTCGATCTTATGTGATCGAGATTAATCCCTTCTCTCAGAAAACTGCCTCAGCCCTGTTTCGATGGGATGACAAAAAGGATGAAATGATCCTGCGAGGACAATCAGATTATGAGTTCCGCTATGTTAAAGAACCTTGCTCCATTCCAGAATCTCGACTCAAACTATCTGACGATGTGAGGCAGATTCTCCAGGAAGTTAATCCTCTACCACAGCAGGATGACAGCACACCGAATGAACAAACAGGAGCGTCACCCCACAGCAATTCAACTACAGATAACACCAAGAACAATCAACAATGTATCCTTCAATAGTAAAGACAACCATTGTTTACAAATTCATGTCACAATAGGAGTAATTCAATCGAAAAAAAAGTTCACACGGAAACATTCAAAGCACAAAAACGCGAAAGCACAATGCATAGCCAGAACAACGCTACTGAAAGCAACAATATCCTCGTGCTAGGATCTGGAGTCATTGGTCTCACTTGTGCCATCTCTATTCTCGAGTCCAATCTCAAGAACAAGAATAGCAAGAAGAAGAATGTATGGATATGGACAGAGGACCTTCCATTGAACACTACAAGTGTCGTTGCAGGTGCCATTTGGGGTCCCTATCACGTAGAACCTCAAGACAAGTGTGATCGTTGGGCCATGCAATCCGTTCCCATTTTTGATCAAATTGCTGCTTCGAAATATTTTGGCGCCAAGAATCAACCTACGGAGACTGGTGTGTATCGTTGCGATGGATATGTGTATGAGCGTGAGAAGCATGAAAAACCGAGTTGGCTTCACGGAAATGAACAATTGTTCAAATACAAGAGAGTGAATCATAAGACTGGTGATGATGGAATGCTGTTCCCAACAGATTACATTCGCAAGGAGTTTAGTAGTGTCTATGAGTTGAACTTACCAATGATTGATATGCCGCTCTATTTGACCTATTTGGAGAGACGATTCTTTGAGTCTGGTGGAAGAGGAATCATACAGAGAAAGATTACTCACATTGATCAGGTTTCGCACTATGAAACATTGATGAACCAAAAGTTTGATGTCATTGTAAATTGTACTGGTTTTGGATCAAGACAATTGTTCAATGATCATCAAGTAGTTGCTGATCGAGGCCAGTTGGTGTTAATACAATTGCCTACGAATAAGCCAGGTGTTTTTGGTGCAGATGCACTCAAGGGCCGATATTATGATGCTGCGGAGCCAAAAGCTGGGTGTCAACCAACCTATATTCTACCAAGAAGAAACAATATTTATATTTGTGGTGGTTGCTCGATCGTTTTGTCTGATGAAGAAATGAAAGCACCAAAGGCAGAGCTCTGTGTACAGATTGCAGGTAATATCTTAGCGAATTGCGATCAATTGGTGCCTCATGCCAATATCTTATCAACAGCAAAAATTGTGGGTCACATAACAGCATGGAGACCGTTCCGAAAGGGTGGTGTAAGACTGGAGCTTGCTTATGAAGGTGAAAAGCAACGTCCAGTGATCCACTGTTATGGATTTGGAGGTGCTGGCGTGACACTGAGTTGGGTATGTGACATCATTGTACCAATTTTCAATCTTTAGTTGTTCTTGTCTAACACGTGATGAATACCATTTTAAGGGAGTTGCATTTGAAGTAAGTGATCTGTTAGAATCGTTTATGCGCGAGCAGACACAAGAGTCCAAACACCCAAGAGCACGTTTGTGAGTTGCATGAGTTTTAGTTGTCTGCTGCTTTTCCACTCGCTACTGTTAATAAAGGTGGATTCGATCGTCAAAGTAAGAAGCCTACCTATTGAGTTTTTTCGAAACATTGCTGGATGGACATGAGTCGATGGACAACCTCATCAAAACTTGGTCGATCTTGTGCATTGTGAGACCAACAAGCAACACAAAGCGAAAAGTATTGACTGACAATACTCGCAATTTGATTGTGAGAGAGCTTCAGAGATCCGACTTCATTACTCTGAAGGAAATATTCACTAATTTGTTCACAATTCTGGGGATGCTCCGGATCGAATTGAGTCACTGTTTCAGGAATTGTGGGACGAAGTCCTTGAATGACTTTCAGACCGATAGTGAACTGATTTTGATGCGTACCAGATTTTGAGGTGGACATATATGGTCTTTGAAGAGTAAACACCTCATGCATCATTATTCCAAAGCTGTATACATCACACTTTTCGTCGTAGATATCTTGTTGCAACAATTCTGGACACATGTATTGCAAAGTACCAAAGCTCACACCAACGGTCAAGGATTCATCTGCAATTTTCGACAGCCCGAAATCGCATAACTTGCATGTGCTATCTTTCTTCATGAGCACGTTTTGAGGTTTCAGATCTCTGTGAACAATTTTGTTCTCTCTTGAATGCAGGAATGTCATCCCTTGTGCAATACCGAGCAATGCTGCGATCTTACTGGCAATTGATCCAAGTTTTCCACTAGTGAGCGCAGTTTCCAAATTACCTCCATCCACAAACTCAGTTATGATATACTTGTCTCCTCTTCCATCAACACTGTATCCATAAAGCATTAGTACGTTCGGATGCCTCAGAGAGTTGAGTACAGATACCTCTCTCACAAATGCATCTTCATCGTCTACTTTTAATCTCTTAATGGCTACGTCTTGGTTGTACCAAGTACCTCGAAACACCGCTCCATAAGCTCCTTCACTAACCTTTGACTTGAAGGTTAGTTCATCGATTCCAATTTTGGTGGCTGTTGAAAGATTGCTACCATTACTGTCGTCATCTCCTCTCGAGGTTAGCTCTAAATCCAATAAACGAGCATGCAACATATCATCCTTTCTTTTCTGCTTTCGTTTCTTGTAGCAGAGGAAGGATGAGCCACAAAGAATAAAGAATAGTAGTCCACCTATGAAAAGCACAGATACGAAGATAACTGCCACAAGTTTTTCTCGAGAAATACCTTTGTCATCACCATTGTTTGATGATCCTTCTATAAACTTACACTTGTCCGACTTCACAACATAGTATAGAGCCTGTTGAGAGAAGGAGCTTCCCAAAAGTAAATGATATCGATGAAATATGCTGTCCACATAGAAATCTAGGAGGATAATGAAGGGAAGTGGGAGTTCAATCTCAAAACTCCACACCACATGAATACCATCTAATTTAACAAGCAAGTTTCTTTCTGAGCCATCGGTTGTGTTTTTGCATTCTTTGGACACAAAGAAATAATTGAAACCTTGACTATGGAAGGAGCGAACTTGTTGTTCTGTTGAATGACCAAATGAGTTCGAACAATTCAATTCCTGGAAAAATGGAATAGCTCGACGAGAGGGCACAGTTGCAGATCGTTTGAGAGGATAGTAACTAGTACCAACCAAAATGATCTCGTTTCTCTCATCAATGGTCACATGTGCACGATAATCATCCGAGACAATTGGGACATCATCATATGTGACATATCCATCGACCGATGAGAAGAGTTCATAAGATTCAAATCGTTTGAGTAACAGCTTCACACCATCTAAATAGCTCCGTATCACGACTCCAGATGAATATGCAAGCACTGACACATTAGATTCAGTATGTGTGCTCGAAGTATCGGTCAAAATGTAAGACAATGTTCGATTGACACAAAAATTAGTCGCCAGTTCCAATACTGCGATCATAACCACTTTCGAATTCTTCTCTCGCAGAATAGATGGTATACTCGTGGGAGAACAAGTGTCAAATTGAATATTCTGGGCAATATTCGGGTTTGATAGCGTGGCAAATGCCAGTTGTTTCGAGTCAAACATTCGTGCAGGAACAAAATCCTGTACATTCTTCATTCGATACCTTCCAAGGAAGGGAAGACTACCGCCTGTGAACAAATAATCGATACCGAACGCTTCATATTGGACATGATCGCTAGATTTTAAGCTACCGAACAAGGTATTCGATCTCGTATCCTTGTAAGTTGAATAGTGATTGATCGATTCAGATAAAAGTGATCCTCTCGTGGTAAAATCCGCTGAACCAACACCTGAGAAAAACCTAAGAAATCCATTGTTAAAAGCAAATGCAACTCGCGTCCCATTCGCCCAAACAAACTTGGGTTCATGCTCCAACGGAATGTCCTTTGTCGTATGGAGAAAGGCAACAAGATTATCTCCAGATTTTGCATCATCGATGCATATGGGTTGAATCGGTGGAGAATAAACAAAATCTCTGCATTGATCTTGACCCCACGTGGCTCTAGAGACACACTCACACGTATCAGGTGCCACACAAGTGAAATTTCCACAAGATTGCCTCAAGTCGGCACCTAAACCATTACAAATAGGTATGGAACAATGTGCTCCCGTCCATCCCTTGCTACAATCGCACTTGTCCAAAGATGTGCAATTTCCGTGACCCGAACAGACAAAGGTACTTGTATCAGCAAAGTCAAAACATGTTATATTTTGGGAGGCAGCACCTGGAATGAGAAGGATCATGAGTAGCAGCAGAAACGAGACAATTGCCATCATCAGTGAGATGAACCAAGGGTGCCTTCCGATGATTTTTGTCATTTTTGGGGTTGTTTTTTGTTTGTTGTTTCTTTCCTTACTTGTGGATTGTCAGGTATTTCTCCACTCCACTGCTTCTGTGTGAGAAGTTCCAAGGTGAATACAATTCTCGGTGCTTTTGTTTATTCAAGTAATGGCCGCATAGGAAACGATAGTAACACCACAACAATGATTACCCAAAGTGCAGTGTTCGAGAACCAATCTTGCGCACTTGACACTCGACAGAGAAGTAGGCCATGGTCTGAAGACAAAGAGAGCAAACAGAGCTGTGAACACAATGGTAAGTGTAACCAAGCACTGTACCTCCCAGTACCAGAGCCGAAATACAGCGATCAAGTAGAACATTATCCCCAGTAAGTTCACGTGTTTCTCCAACCGAACACACCATGTTGTCATGGGATGAAACCACAGGGCTAATATACCTGCAACCGTCCCTAACAGTGTCCACCAATACAAGGTGATCACAAGGAAATTGCTCGTTGCAGAATAATGGGTAGCATGAAAAGAAACACGACTGGAGAGAACACAATGTTCAACAACCACCAAACTCCACCCGTTGCTGGAATTAGTGGCCAGCTCATGAGATTTTGGTTACCATAAAGAGACACTGGGTATAATAAATGAAGTAGTGGTATTCCGAGAAAACAGGAAAAACCAGTTCTTTGACCGATGTGACAGCATGCAAGGTTTTGTTGTGCAATATTTTCCGTTTTTCGCCGCCTTCATCCTTATCTATCCACAGGACAGCATAGTGTATCACACAACTTGGTTATCTTCTGTGCCACTCAAGCAACCTTGGTCCAATTTGACCTCCGAAGAAAGTCAAAAGGTGTTCTGAACTCGCACCGGGGAAGAAATTATCGGCCAAAATGATACTGACGGGCATTATGGTATTGGTCAGTCATATTCTCTTCACACAGTAGAACCTCTTTGAGTGTGTACTTTTTGCCTCCATCGTTCATACATGAGTAGGGCTTTGATGAGCTTGTTATGAGAATGTTTGCCATGTTGTACACCTGTGTCAGAACTATCATGGGTCCGATGAAACAGCACGGGCCAATGAATTGAGCAAAGCAACAAGGAATTTCACAGATTGTGAGCACCGAAGGGAATACTAAAATGTTCCAGGTGAGGAATTTGTCCTTCTTTGAGGAGTATGTCCGTTTCTTTTCAATCCAACACCAATGGCCGAGAGGCCCCTGGGCTATCATCTGCATCAGCAGCATTGGAATGAATGCCAATGGAATGAAAAAGTGATTGTAGAATTCGAGAGCGAATCCCAGGAGTACAAAGAACAAGCCAAATGAGAACAGAGCGTAGGCACCAAGCATTGACCATCGGAACGTCTTGCTCTCATATTCACCAAACAACTTATCCGAAAGAGAGCTCGCTCCACTTCTGACTGATGATACAATAGAGATAATATTGGCCGCAATGACAACGGCAGCCAGAACAAATAGAGTAAGGAACCATGGTGCGAACACTGCGGGCCAAGGTATCGATTCCACATGATATAACTGTGTGTGAAATCTGGGCAATATTCCTAGATTCATCACGATGAGCACCAATGGCATGCATTCGAACCATGAGAGAACAGCAACTCCAGCAATCAACAACTTGATAAGTCCATCCGAGGGCAGTTCATGACTGTGCAATGATAGGAACAAATAAATGAAAAACGGCACACCAAATGTCAAATACACGGCCACAAACAGCAATGGTGACAAAAAGTAGACATATGTGTGATCCTCCATGTCCAAAAACCAGTGGATAATGACAAGGGCCAACTGCATCAATAGCATGAAATAGACAACACTATATGAAGCCACACGTAAATACAGCTCTGAAAAGTACTGTGCTCGTCTCAACACATTGGCTATAAACGTGTCTCTTCTCTCCTTTCTCTCTCGATAATTCACATATTTCTCACGTTGCTTCACAAGTTCAAAATAATGATCCTTGAAATCCTTTCTAGGTATTTGACTCAAATCCAAATCCTTCAAACTGATACAATCACGGGTAATGGGACGATCGGGGTAAGTCGTGTGACTGTAGACGAAAAAAGAACGCGGAGTTTTTCCCTGGAAGATATCATTCTCGCCGCGCTTAATTTTTATGCAGAGTAGCTTGTGCAAGTAAACGGCTTGACTCTTCCATAGCAAATCGTTGCATGCAGCATCTCTCCAATTTCTACAAACGAGACCAAGGTCATTCTTCTGTTTTTCGTCTTCCTTCTTCACCTGAATCTTCTGTCTCCTTTTGGCTCGGTTTGTGTTGTAGTCTACATCTTGATTGCCATATGTGTCCAATCTTCGAATACGAATGGCACCACTGTACGACTGATATGGATTCAAAAAATTAAAGATATCGACGAGAACGTGCTCTGGCAATGTACCAAACGAATACTGTGGATTCTCAACACGAGTCTCCTCTATTTTTCGTCTCCATTCTTCTTCTTCTTGTGTCCATTCCTCCATGATTGCAATGATATCGTCTGTTTGCACAATGCTCGAACTGTCTTTTTCTTCTTCTTCTTTATCGATTGGCTTGTCTAATTTGAATGAGGATCGCCACCTGGTGCGATCTGTGAATGGACCTGGTGGAGGTGGTGGAGGTAGTGGTGGATTACTGTACTGAGCAGATGGTGGTGGTGGTGGAGGTGGAGGTGGATTGAACATATCTTGCATGGTTTGTGACTGATTCGATTGACGATATGAAAATGTTTGTTTGGTTGTGGGTTCTTGAGTGGAGGGGTAGCGAAGTTCAGTGTGTGTTCGGATAGGGAAATTACTGGATGACAAGTTATTCTGATTGTCATTGGGAATGAATAGATTGTAGCTTTCATTCACCCTTTGTTCTCATTGAATACTTGTCCTCTCTCGAAACACAATAAGAATATCATTCTCGCGCAATGCCTGCTTGATATGAGATGATGCCATAATTTCATTGAACCCTCAACAAAATAATTTTTTTTTCACAACATCAATTATTTTGGCAACAGAAACAGAACAGAAAACAAACGAACACACAATGCCAAAAGTAAAGCGCACCACAGGAGGTGGTGGACAATCTTCCTCCTCCAACTCATCATCAGACTCTAAACATCAAGGTCTCCAATTTCACAAGCACCATGGTCAACACATTCTCAAAAATCCATTGGTCATTGACACTGTGCTACAAAGGGCCAACATTCGATCCACTGATGTCATTCTAGAGATTGGACCAGGTACGGGCAACATGACTGTAAAAATGTTGGAAGTGGCCAAAAAAGTGATTGCCGTTGAAGTGGATGAGCGAATGGTGACTGAACTAAAGAAGCGTGTTCAAGGCACACCACTGGCCAACAAGTTGGAAGTGATACATGGGGATGCACTCAAGACACCGTTCCCCTTTTTTGATTTGTGCATTGCTAATCTTCCCTATGCCATTTCGTCTCCCATTACGTTCAAGCTCTTGTCTCATGAACCAACGTTTCGAGTGGCCTATCTCATGTATCAGAAGGAGTTTGCGGATCGTATGTGGGCGAGACCAGGTACGCCCGATTGGGGACGATTGGCATTGAATTGTCAATTGTTGGCGCGTGTGGATCACGTGATGAAGGTGTCGAAAAATTCGTTTCGTCCTCCACCAAAGGTCGAAAGTGCAATCATTCGTCTGGAACCAAAGAATCCAAAGCCAAATATCAATTTTCCAGAATGGGACGGTCTCGCACGTATCTTGTTCCAGAGAAAGAATAAGACTTTGAGTGCACTGTTCAATAACAAGAAGGTTTTGAGCATGTTGGTGGAGAATTACAAAAAGTTGGAGTCGCTTTCGACGAATAGTAATGCCCCTGCAGCATCGTCATCGTCATCGGCAACTAGCAAAAAAGCGACAACTGTGGTCGCAGTGGACAGTGATAGCGATAGTGATGACGATGAGGACGATAACAACATGTCTGGTGACTCTGAGGCTAACAATGACAAGCTACGTCTCAAGCAACTCATTAGGAATATTATGGAGGAAGATGAGGGATACTTTGGCAGTTTGAGAGCTGGAAAGATGGATGCTGATGATGTTTTGAAGCTACTCGCCAAGTTCAATTCCGTTGGTGTTCATTTTGCCTAGGCGCCAAGCTTCTGGACGGACAATTCAGTTTACAATCGATCAAAAACCGGAGAAAGATTTACAATTCTATCTCGAGTGAGTTTGCTTTGTCATCGTCATTCGAAACGAGCATCGAAATAAAGAGTGATCAGATTTGGTGTAAATTCAATCCAAACCCAACACACGAAACATGAACAACAAGTCCAACTCACCTGTTCTTGAAAGAACCATCACTTGCCATGCTTGGAACAAGGACAGAACACTGATTGCTGTGTGTCCCAACAGCAATATCATTGAGATTTATGCCACCAATGGTCACCCAGAAGACTACTCCAAATGGACAACTGTTCACACGTTGAAGGAGCACGATCATCATATCACCGCAATCGATTGGGCACCCAACACCAATCGAATCATCTCGTGCTCTCATGATCGAAATGCCTATGTTTGGTCGTTTGATGCCAAAGAAAATGAATGGAAACCAAACCTCGTGCTCTTGAGATTCAATAGAGCTGCAACATGCTGTAAATGGAGTCCAAAAGAAAACAAGTTTGCTGTGGGTAGCGGTGATCAAGTTGTTGGGATTTGCTACTTTGAGCAAGACAATAACTGGTGGGTAAGTAAGACGATCAAGAAGCACGAGAGTACTGTTTTAGGTATTGCATGGCATCCACAGAACAATAGCATTCTTGCCACTGCTTCCAGTGATGATAAGTGTCGTGTGTTCAACGCATGGATCAAGAAGATTGATGAACCACCAAAGAAACACTTTGGAGAGATAGTTAGTGAGTATCCGTCCAAGGGATGGGTTCATGATGTAAAATTCAGTCCAACCGGGAATACATTGACCTTCCTGAGCCATGATAGCACCGTCTCGTTCATATCCAATGGCCAAGTACAAAATGTCAAATCTCCAGATTTGCCTTTTGTGTCAGGGTTGTTCCTATCAGACAATGCGTATGTTGCTGTTGGATATGACTACACACCTGTTGTATTTTGTAAGAAGGGAGATAAATGGACATTGTTGGGTAAGGCTGACGAAGGTAAAGCACAGACCAATCAGTCGAGCTCCAGTGTGAGGGACGCTTTCGCAATGTTCCAAGCCCATGCCAGAGTAGGTTCTCAAAATGCAGGTGTTGGATCAGCTGCGCTCAAAACCAGACACACCAACACAATCAACTGCATTCTACCCTACGACACTAAAAGTGGTGTCGTGAATCAATTCACCACCAGTGGATTGGACGGAAGAATCTTGTTGTGGAAGGTTGATGACTTGAAGAAAAAGTTCCCAGAGTTTTCATTGTAGAAAAGCCAGTCATGAGGTTGTATTCCTCCGTTAATATACAAAAATTGTTTTATATTGTTTATGCTTGATACAGATATTTGCTTCTCGATTCCTCAGATCTGATCAAGTACTCACGTTCTATCAAATTTTCGATACGTTTCTTGATGGCATCAGGTGCTGGCATGAAACGACTTTGCAGTTGTTTCGTTGTTTCTATCACCAAGTCTCTGTGCTCCAAAGCCTTACGTGCCTTCATAATACGCACAATCGTGGCATCAAGCAACCAACTTCTCTCTTCGTCAATCTTGCCTTGAGTTTGTTGCGATTGCTCCTTGCTTTCCTTCAAGATGACAGGATTAATCTTAACCTTGATGAGCTTGGATTTGAATTCATTGTTGGGTGAGAATCTAGTGGTTGCATCTAACGTCTTGGCGTCTCCATCCTTGGTCAGCACCTTATCGTGTGTAGCACTCTTGACTGTCAAGGCCAACAAGTTAAGTTTCAACTCCTTGGCAGGAATTGAAGTTAACTTACTGAAATCTCCATACGATAGTGATTCATTTTCATTCAGAAGAACCAAGAGACATGCTTGAATCGTGGAAACGTTCAACTCATAAGGCTTTTCAAAGCCATTAGCCCTGACGTCAGCACTTCCCATGTGATACTGCCATGTGAGCTTACGACCACTGTGTGTATCCGTGTAGAATTCGTTGAAGTATCTGGTCGAGGATTCAAACTGCTTTGGCACAGTCATGGTAAATGATTGTTGCACTGGCCAGAAACCAGTGGTCAAAATCTGCATAGTCATGTCAATTTCAGACTTCTTGTTGTGCATATCAAGATAATTCTTGTAGCTCTCATTGATTTCTCTGCTTGATCTCATATCCTTGAACATTCCTTCAAGCTTTGATGTAAATTGATAACCAAACTCTTGCTTCAACTTGGCAATGAATGACTTTTCAGCTTCATCGGATTGAGATCGTTGACCCAGCAATCTCTTTGCCAAATGTTTCTTGTAATAGGTTTCAAACACATCCTTCTCTCTCAAGTGTCTAAAGATTCCAATCACTTGATCAAAGAGGATATCAAAATCAGATTCAGCAATCTGAGTCTTACCCTTCTTCAACTTGCTATCGACATGCAATGATAAATATTCTGGTAGTTTGCTATTCGTGTTGACAATGTCATCGAATGCAGTTTTCACTGCCTTGGCAAATGGTTCAGAGTGAATCAGCTTGCCATCGCTCGTCTTGGTAGAGAATGAACGATCCAACAACATTCTATAATCCATTTGCAGCTTGATCAGTTTTTCAACCATTTCTAATGGCTTTTCATCCAAGTCCTTGTCCTTTACAATTTCGTATCCCTGTGTTCTACAGTAGTTGAGAACGAGATCGACGCATGGGTCAATGGCACCAGGCACCAGTGACAAAACATCGAACACCAGTCTCAAATCATCAAGTCTCCACTCGGACAGCATGACAGCACAGCCTGAGCCTTCTTTTTCGACCACTCTTTGCTTGTACTGTTCAATCATTGTGGCCTTCACGACATCTTCAATCTTTGAGAGCGTCTCTGGATCCATACACATGATTGCTCTTTCTCTTTCTTCTACGAGACGATTGACAACTCTTCTCAAATAATCTGGTGCAGAAAATGCCTCAAATATCAGTGCAGCTTCCTTGTTGTAATGCTTTCTGCTCTCCAACAGGAACATGTGTTCAAAATGCGGTTGATACACATCCTTCTTTGAAATTTCCAACATCATGAAACAGAGGTCCTTCAACAAGAACTTGTCCACCATGTCTTCTCCGTCTCTGTGCTTTCTGATAATGTCCAACATGAGTAGTTGAATTCTCTCTAGTGCTCGCTTGTGAAACACTTCTTGTCCAAACAGTTTGATGCCCAAATCGTACACTGGTGTCTTCTTGCTTTGTGGCACAAAATTACGATCCTATATATTTCATTCATGCATGATAAAAAAAACAAGAGACCATGTGTCAATTCATCAAATGATCAAAAAAATCAACAACAAGCAAATCAATCCAATCCAATATTAGCTAATATCATACCATGTACATGAGAATATCTCTCACCATCGTTACAGCTGTTCTGTGCTTGTTCCATTGATACAATAGCTCTGACAAAAATTTCTCATCAGAGCATCCCATTGCCTTCTCTCTGACACCCTTAATGTACGAAGAGAGAGTTTCCTTTACACTCTCATACAGTTGATCACCATGCTTGTGCAACACGATTTGATAAGCTCCACTGTGTGATGATAGACACGTCGCAGCAGTCGCAAGCAGCAGAAAAAACAAATTTTTTGAATTTCAATCAGAAACAAAAAAAACAGTGGTTAGCTTTCATGCTGCAATGTGTTTGTTCACACACGAATAAAAAAAAACATTAACAAGCAACAACAATAAAAAAAAACACAGTCACTCATGCCATAGCTATATAGCTAAAAGCTACTTGAAGAAAACAACATACGTGTACAAAATTTGAAAGGATAAATTACTGGCATTTTCCTTATAAATTTGTTCAATGGCGTTCAAGATGGTACCAATTTTTTGAGAGGCATCATTTTGAGGAAGAGCTCCTCTGCGTTGAATGTACGCTGGAATCACTAGTCTACTTCCACTAGCACCACTTCCACTACTATTTTGCATATTGTTGTTATTTAAATATATATATCAATGTATTTGTTGTTCTTCTTCTTATTGTTGGTGTTTTTTGATGTGTAAAAACTACGAAAGTCAGTCAGAGTGAATTTTTTGTTGTTCGGAAAGTGAGACGGAACAAAATATTCTTCTTGTGTGAGTGTGGTGACTGGCTATTGGTGGTTTTGTGCAATCAAGTTTTTGTTTTTTTGAGTTTTTGTGAGGCCAAGTTTTTTTTGGTTCAGCACTGGAGTTACTCAAGTTCATAGCTGAAGTTCTAGCCTTGAAGTTTCAGTCGGTTCCATATGCTGTTCGCGCCAAAAAGATTGCGGCGCTCGGTGAAAAAAATTGTTGAAAACTTCGAAGTAAAACAAGAATAAAAAAAATTGGAGTGTGATCGAGACAATGTTGTGGGTAGACAAGTACAGACCAACATCCTTTGACAGGATGGAAATTCATAAGCCACTTTCGAAGCAATTGAAAAACATTGTAAAGTCAGGCGATTTCCCACACATGCTTTTATATGGTCCATCAGGTGCCGGCAAAAAAACGAGGTATGTGTGTTCATTTCGCCTTCCTTCTTGTATTGTTGTTTTTTACAATTTTTAACAAAAATGCATTGTTGTTTGTTGGTTGGTTACTGCTTGTGTGTAATCACAGAGTCATGGCTATTCTGAAACAATTGTTTGGTGCCAAAGCTGAAAAAGTAAAACTGGAGAACAAGGATCTAAAGGTTGGCGCTTCAGGTTCCAAGACCATTACAGTCACTCTGCTCTCATCTGCTTCTCATATTGAAGTGAATCCAAGTGATTATGGTGTTTATGATCGATATGTTATTTCTAATTTGATCAAGGAGATTGCCTCTAGTGCACCTATTGAACACGGTCAATCCTCTGATCAAAAGAACTTTAAGGTTGTCGTGTTGAATGAAGTTGATGGATTGACCAGAGAAGCTCAACAAGCTCTGAGAAGAACAATGGAGAAATATATGAAAACATGCAGATTAATATTGTGTGCAAACGGAATGAGCAAAGTTTTGGGCCCGGTTCGGAGTAGATGTCTATGTATTCGTGTGCCCGCTCCCTCTCAAGAAGATGTTTTATCTGTGTTGCACAGTGTTGCAACGCAAGAGAATCTTCAATTGCCAAAAGCATTTGCTGAAAGAATTGCAGAGGCTGCAGATGGAAATTTGAGAAAGGCACTATTAGCTCTGGAGGCATCAAAGGTCGATCAATATCCTTTCAAAGCTGACCAAACCATTAAATTGGCTGATTGGGAACGCTTTATTCAAGATATTGCCAAGGATATGATGGAAGAACAATCGCCATCAAAGCTCTACATGCTTAGAGAAAAGTACTACTCACTAATTACGAACTGTATTCCAGCAGAGTTGATTTTGAAGAAGGTGACACAACAGCTATTGACATACAACAATGCTGATCCACAATTGCAGTTCCAGATTGTATACTGGGCGGCCTTTTACGAGCATCGTCTCAAATCTGGCAGCAGAGCCATCTTCCATCTGGAAGCATTCACTGCCAAGTTCATGTCCATCTACAAGAAGTTTTTGAGTGACGCTTACGGAGAATAAAACGTCGTTTCATTGCGTGTAAAATCAGATAGGTATTGTTCTTGAGACATTGTTCTGTCGGTCAATCGAATGTCATTGTAAAACACAAGACGTCAAAATAAAAGTTCTGTTTTGCGCACAACTCTCCAAACTCCGCCGCAGAGACAATATCTTTTGGAACGGAAACTTTGACCCACAAACTCGACAAAAAAAAAACCTCCACACCACCTCAACAACAAACACCAGCAGCGTTAACTGAAAAGATTGAAAAAAAATGAAGAAACTTCTCAACAAATTGTCTCTCATGTCAAAGAATGAAGAGACGGCTTCACCTCCACAATCGCGGTCCAAAAACAACATGTCCAGTGTTGACAGCTTGAACATGAATCCAGAAGAGGCCATTGTAAACAAATTGAAAAAAAGCAACAAGCAAGCTTCTGCTATGCCTAGTGATGAATTGTTGGAATGGGCTCGTTCATTGTGCCTCAAGGAGGATTTGGTAGAGTGGTACTTGAATCCTGAATTTGCTAGCACAGTCGAAGCCGTATGTGTGTTCCCCTATTCTACTATCATGTGCAGTTTTGCTTTTGTGTGTGTGTGCACACAATTTCGCCTTGTGTTTTTTATTTCATTTTTTGTAAAGATAAAAATGGAAAAATACAAAAGCGACAACAAAAAAACATCATGTTTGCACAAGCTAACCCACTCACTCAAACGATATCGATATACCAATAGTTTAAAAAATTGGATGAAGCTCAAGCCAAAATGATCCATGCACAACAAAAGTCTACCAACACCTCTGTCTTCTCATCGACATCCGAGTCTGTTGCCCAATTCCCCAACAGCAAAGACGGAGTGTACGACCCAGAGGACGACGAAGCTTTCAATGACATTGATTTTAATCTGGACGAGATTCGACAGGAAAATGATCAACCATGCATGAAACTCAGCAGTAAACAAACGGTCAAGGTCAAGCTCGTCGTGGCCGAAATTTGCAAGAGCGACGCACAAAAAGCACTGCGAAAAATGCTCAGTCCGATTCTTACCAAAATTGATCATCAACAACAGTTTGGCATGTTCCATAGTGCGTTGGTGGTTGGACCGTGGTACTTGGAATGGAACAATTCCTCATTGTGCATCCCTAGAAAGTGCTACAGCAGTGCTGCCATGTTGGCTGCTGATTTGGACTTTGGAGGCATCGAATTCGAAATCAATGACACAATCGAAAAAGTGTCTCAGGTGATTATTGATTGGAATACGAATCGTACGTACAATCAAAAGAGTGCCAATTGTCAACAGTTTGTCGATGATTTGTGCAAGTCGTTGGGCGTGCCATTGAACTTTGAAGGACCGTTGGGTGAATATTTGAACAATTTGAGATCCAAGGGCCAGTGTGAACTCGATTTTCCAATTACGAACGAAATGAGAGTCAATCTGGAGATCAAGGAGAGCAAGAAACGGTTCAATACTCATCAAGAATTGGACGATTTTGTCAAGGAGTTGATCGCAAAGGAGCCATTGTTCCAGGAGAATTATCCCATGGAATGGATGTTGCTCAAGAGTTTTGACAGAGCGTTCTGGTTGAGACATTTCAAGCATGGTGAAGATGCAAAGTTCACACCTGATCCAGAATGTCCCTTCAAGGATCCAACCATTACTGCATCATTCAAGAAGGAATGGTTCTAAAGAGTTTTTTGTTTGTTTCTTATATAACTCTTCAAAAGATTCCCCAAAGACAAAGTAGTTTCCAATCATGAGGAGGCGGAGAAGGATCCTTATCATTTTGATAAACCGCGACTGATAAGTATCTGTGTATATCTGTGTGTGAGGATGCTGTTTTGCCTCTCATCATTGTGTGCCTCCGAGGAGGTACAGTGCGGCAGAAGAAGAACACATCTGGTTTATGTGTAAGAGAGTGAATGACATGTGGGTGTTGTGTGGTCGAGTGTAACTTCCCATTTTTGATCATTTTTGTCACAGACCATAAAAAAAAGTTATCAATTGTATTCAAGTACTAAAGTTACTTGCCAATTCAAAACAATCTTCGCTAACTACTGCCAGCAGTTTTTTCTGACTGCTGCTTCGTCAATTGTTCCTTGCGTTCCGTGGCATGTGAATGTTCAGGATTGATCGCAAGAGCCTTCTCATAGAAATACAAGGCTGAATCCAATAGATTCATCTCTTCAAACACTGTGGCCAAACTGTCATATGCTTCATCTTCCACCATCTTCATCGTAATCGCCCTAGAAATGTAATGAATCGCTTCCATGTACTTGCCCATGTTCATAAACGTTTCTCCAGCATTGATCCAAGCCTGAGCATACTCTGTAGATGTCGTTTCAGCCAACTCAATCACAGTCATGTACTGCCTAATCGCATTCTTGTACTGTTTCAAATTATGATACGTTACTCCCAAATTCAAATGTGCGCCCACGTGCTCACCATCCAATTGTAACGCAATTTTACAATATTTTTTCGCTGATGCATACTTTTCAATCGAATCATACAGATCGCCCAACGACACATACGCATCAATAAATGATTTATCGACTTGAATCGCCTTCTTGAAGCACGCAATCGATTTTTTCATGTGATTCTTCTCTTGATGCACTGTGCCAATATTGAACCAAGCTCTCGCATTCTTCTCATCCAAACTCAACACTTTTTTAAAGCATTCAATCGCTTGTTCATACTGATCCATTCTCAAATGAGTCAATCCCAAGTCATTCCATCCATCTACATGATTCGACTGTATGGCAACACATGCCTTGTACTCTTCCAGTGCTGATTCATAGTCTTGTGATTGAAAAAATTGAGTGGCATTGACATAGTGTTTCTCAGCAGCTATTACCTTATTACTATTACTACTATTACTATGATTGTTATTGTTACTACCATTTTCTATTTTTTGTTTTTTGAGTGCTGGAGTATTGCTGTTACTGCTTGTGACTGGAGTTTTTGTTCTTTTTCTTCTAGAAATGCTTTTTCTGCTGAGAGTGGGTGTTCGTTGTTGATCGTCATCATCAACATCAACATTATTTGTGGTTTCTAATTCTTCTCCTCCTTCTCCTCCTACTGATGATGATTGTTTCTTGATGGCCGTTTTGGTGGTGTTGGGTGTGTGAGGTGTTTGTTTTGAAATGACAGAGGAGAGGTTCCGATCGGTATTGTTGTTCATGTGATTGTTGTGATCATTGTTGTTCGTTTCGTGATCACTCGTCGTGTGAGAATAGTGGTTGTGGGTGGAGGTGGATGGGAAGGAGTGAGGTGAAGTTGTGGTGGTGGATGTGGTGGGTCTCTTGTTCATTGGCGTTTGTTTAAGATTGCTTGTTGTGGTTGTTGTGGAAGAAGATGGAGGTTTGATCATATGTGTTGTTTGAGTGCTTTGCTTTTTCTCTTGAATTCAGTTGATTTTTTTTCACAATTTTAACGCCAGGCGCTTGTTCGACACTTCCATTGATCATTCCTTGAAAAAGTTTCCACTCCATACAATGGAAAACAATTCAATGAATTGTGTGGTATCTCTGGCTATATTTCGCTCAAAGACCAACGAACGAGTTGGTTGAAAGCGACTGGCGTATGTACCGTTGGAGATACCCAACTGTACAACTCAAGGTAGTTATCAGCATTGTGAATGAATTATCCCACCACCAATGCACACAAGAAGTTGAAAGACCAACGGAGATGGTTGTATTCAAACGGACTGTCGGAGCGAACTTTAGGTTCTTCCGATCATTGCGCCATCCCAAAAACATTGGCGCTGAAAAAACAAAACAAAATCCGCTGCTGGTCACACAAGGACGAAAAATGAGCATCGACGACACAATCATTTCACAGTTTGTTCTTCCGCTGCAACCATTTGTCAAAAGTGGTTACATGTTCAAATCACTCATGATGCCAATCGGTGAACCATTGCATCAATTGTTTCAACCCGTGTATCAACCATTGTACGCACTGGGATCTTCCATTGGACTGAAACAAGATCAAGTTCTATTTGTATTGCTCTTGTTCTCCACTTATCCATTGGGTCTCATCTATCGATTAACAATGTTTAACAATTCAAAGCATGTGCCAAAGAAGATCAAGGAGCTCTACATGGCCAGTGTCGGTCTCTTTATTTGCTTTTTTGTGTTTGGTTATAATGGATGGCATGGTGTCGTTTCTGCTTTTGTCAGTTGGTTGTTGATGAAGATTGGAGGCAGAGGAGCAAGTAGATTTGTGTTTCTCTGGGCATGGGGCTACTTGAGCTTGACGTATGTTGTTGTTGTTGTTGTTATTTGTGTGTGTGTGATATGATTGTCATTGTTATTTGCGTTGTTGCTTTTCTTGTTAGAAGAGAAAGAATTCACATTTTTTTCTTTCTCTCGCTGTCGCAAATGCTGCTGATGTGATCAAAAATGTGAAACAGTCACTTGATTCGTATGACTACGGATTATGCTGGTGTTCAAGTCGATTACAGTGCCATGCTCATGATGATGACACTGAGAATTGTTTCGATTGCATTCAATTATGCTGATTGGGATCATAGAGATCAATTGGATCCTACTGTAGCAGAGAAGGCAGTTGAGCATTTTCCAGATCTCATCTCCTATTTTTCATTCAATTTCTATTTCCCAGCTCTCCTCGCAGGTCCAACATTTGATTACAAGTATTATGATGACTTTTTGAGTGATTATCATGTTTCGGAAACCAAGGACAAGGTTGAAGTGAGACCCAATATCGTTGCTGTCGTTTTCAACTTTATCATGATATTTTTCGCCTTTGCATTCTTTGCACAAATTGACAAGTATCCAAGAGAGCTGATTATTAACGAACAAGGCACCTTCTCTGCAATGTCATTCGTTCAGAAGATGATATTTATTCAGGTGATGGTCACACTGTTCCGATTTAGATATTATCTTGTTTGGTTCATTGCCCAGGGTGCATGTTTGCTCACTGGCTTTGGTTATAATCCAAAGAACGGTCAATGGAACAACATTAAGCAAGTAAGTCTCTTCGGTTTTGAGTTTGCTACCTCACCTTACTGGCTAGCAAGCAGCTGGAATATCTCTGTTCACTTGTGGCTCAAGAATTATGCCTACTTGAGAAACAAGAAGCGAGGTCAAGCACCATCCACTAGACAAGTGTTTGAGAGTTTCATGGCTAGTGCTGCATGGCATGGATTTTATCCTGGGTACTACATTTTCTTCTTGATTGCTGGTGTCGGTGTCGACGCTGGAAGAAAGGCCAGAAATGTTATGAGGCCTCTCTTCTTTAGAACTGAAGAGGAGTATAAGAATGGTATTCACGGCTGGGCTTTGTTGAAGCGTCCAGATGTCATGCTCTACAATATTGTGGGCTGGATCGCCACAGTCGGTGGTATGAACTATATTGGCGCCTCTTTCATTTTATTGAGCGTCAAAGAGACTGTCTTTTTCTACAGAGAGACCTATGCATGCATTCCAATTCTTGCAGCAGTCATTTATCCAATCTTGTTGATTGCAGAACCAAAATTCAAACGCAAGAGACAACAAGCAAAGAAAACGAACTAAGCCCTGGTATTGGCGCCAATAAACTTGCGCTCGAAATTACAGCATTTTCCAAGCTTGTTTGAATTTTGATAAAAGAACACGATGGACGAAGATGGAAATGAGACACCTATTGGTTACAGAATGAGTGAACAGCAACAGAACATGCACGAGTCAGAGAATCCAAACAACAGAAGACGATGGAACTATCAAAATATTAAAACAGTAATTCCGAACAGGGAGGATCGATCTTCCGTTCGACCACCAGGACCAGTGAACACACAGTACAGCGAATACTTGAATCAATTGCAAGAGAGAAATCGTCAAAAGAGGCAGTTGGAAGAAATGGATTCGAAGAACCGAGAGCTGAAGCAACGAGAACAAGGATTCAATCTGTGCTTCAGTGGAGCCAATCGGGCGAGATCAAAGACAAAATCCTCCAACATCAATCAAATCAATAGTAGTAGTAATCATAATAGTGCTTTCAATTCTAATTTATACAATTCTAACGGTAATGAAGTATTCTCACAAAGAACAAGACGCATCTCGTTGTCAAAGGAGGATGAAAATCTAATGAAAGAAGACTACTACTCTTTGAACAATCAAAAACGAAGTAATTGGAATAGGGAACCTAAAATGATATTCAAAGATGCCCATACAACAAAATCACAAAAGATATTTGAGGTTGAGGAGGAAAGGATATCAAGTGATTCTGAGAGCGAAAGCAGTGAATTTGACCAAGATTTTAGAGAGGAAGTGTCGAGCATTCGCAAGAGTTTATCGGAGAACAACCTACGAAAAAGAGAAACATTTCCTGCAAATATCCGGAGAAGGACGAGTATATCTCAAGGAAAACCACTAGTTTTTGGAGAGTTGGAATCCAACAACAGTCAATCAGCCAATAGTATTACAGATGATAGCATGCAGTCTCCTGAATCACATGTTGTTATTCAGGATTTGTTAATATCTAAAATTAAGAGCCTATCGGAAGAGGCCATGAGCAGAGTATTAGTCGTAAGTACACGAACACTTGCATTGTTGGGAAACTCCTTTTATTGTTTGATATTTATTCACAATGAATAGTTTGTTGATGAATTGCTACTGCAAGGAGGTGTACAATTGAAGGAGCCTATTCGGTCTACTAGCACGCATGTAGATTCACCTGTCAATACTCTGTTTGATTCTCATGAAGTCGAATACTCAGATAAGAGTCATGTTCTATGGATGGCAGAAGAGCATGGCGACAAAAAATCGAACTTAAACATGACCACCAGTGATGCATCTGAATCAAGACCAGTATCTCGGGGACAACCTACGCAACGGTTGCCCGAAGTAAACATTCAAGAGGGATCCCTTTCCCCCAATGAATCAGGCATAAGGTCTAGACCGCGTCCAATATCCCAAGAGAGAAGAACATTTAGTAATAACTCCAGGGGTAGCCGAAGGGCTTCTCGACCACTCATTTCAGCGTTATCGAATCCCTTGTCATCTTCGGATGATCATCGCCCTGGTCGGTCGGGCACCTCTCCCATTGATTCTCCAAAAACTAACGAGATGTCATCTGACCAAAACCTGAGAGATCGTTCTCATACTCCAAGAAGACGTCCTTCAACACTAGAACAGTCGATGGACTCTCTTATGCACTTCGCAATGGCTCATTCAGGACGACTGAAATCTCGAGATACAATCATAGAGGATAGTAGTGATTCTGAGAGTGAAACGGAGATCAGTTCATATGAGTCAATGAAAGCCATTGTCACAGAAAGAACATTACACACAAATAATCGAGCTGCATCCCCTATTGAAATCAATAACATCCAGCGTGGCAAATGGAAAAAAACCAGTCATTTCAACATTCCTTCAACAGAGGACAGTGCTATGAATACTTCGAATCAGGATGTTTTTGAGATTCCGTTGCATCCTTCGGGTAAGAAGCTAACCTTCAATTGTAAAGCAAGTTGGGGTGATCCTCATTACATAGGGCTGTCTGGAATAGAGATTTTCGACTTCGATGGTAAAATAGTAAAGTTAAGAAATCTCAGAGAACAGGTGTCTGCTGACCCGGCAGATATCAACATTCTTCCGGAATACACAAACGACCCTCGAACAATTGAAAAATTGTTCGATGGTCTAAACAACACATGTGATGATATGCATGCATGGCTGACTCCATACACTCCAGGTAACAATCATTTTATATATGTGACATTCGACCAGATAACATCCATCAGCATGATCCGTGTTTGGAACTACAATAAGTCAAGAATTCACTCATACAGAGGTGTTCGATATGTTGAAATAATGTTGGATGATGTTCTAATATTTAAAGGAGAAATACGCAAAGCATCTGGAACAATTCACAATGCCATTCAATTGGCTGAATGTATTCTTTTCACAACTAATGAGAATACTCTGGCCGAAATAGAGCTCTATGACTCGATCCATAATAATACAACTCCATCCATTGAGGAAACAGCTCAATTGTTCAGAGACTCAATCGTGGGCGAAAGACCCTCCACAGCTAGCAAACAACAAGAATTTGATGGTGAATTCAATGTTGATCTCCACTTTAAAAGCTTAAATCCTTCTGAGAGACCAACGACCAGTGCTATCCTGCAAAAAGATTTCTATCATCCTCACAGCAATATCAATCCTAGCGTGCAATCAATTCCCAGACTAAATGGAATAACAAAAACTACGACTCGAGGTGTCCCTGAATCTGGTGTGTGTGAGCAGATTCGTATCGACTTTGAGAGCTCCTGGAGTGATTTGCATTACATAGGTCTTACTGGAATAGAAATTTTGGATCAAACCATGAATCCCATACCCATTTCCTCTTCTCAATTAACTGCAGTCCCACAGGACATGAACACTATATCTGGACATTCAGGAGATTATCGAACACTCGATAAGCTAGTCGATGGACACAATATTACTACAGATGATAGTCACATGTGGTTGATACCTTTGACTTTATTCGACAATCCACATCTCATTATTGACTTTAAAGAACCAACTCGAGTGTGTGCCCTTCGCGTTTACAATTACAATAAGAGTTTAGAAGATTCTTTCAGAGGATGCAAGAAAATTAGAATATCTATCGATGGAAAATGTATCACTTCTGAGGGGCATATTGTCAGAAAAGCACCAGGGAACACTAGCTTTGATTATGGTCATACGATTTTTCTCTATGATAGCGGACAAGAAGGAACAGTTTCGGTGAGAAGTTCCTCTATTTTGAATGGAGGAATCCAACAGGCAATCATGAGAGTGAAGAGCAACAAGATGGAAACTCCGAGACAAGACTATGAGTGTGCGCTCTTACCAACTGGATATGTCTTTAAATTTCGATTGTTATCGACTCATGGAGATCAACATTTTATTGGTTTGAACGGAATTGAGATCTATGATGCGGCCAACCAACCCATTTCTCTAACTATGAGCAACATTCATGCTGAACCACGGAGTATCGCAGAGCTTCCTGAGTGTAGGAACGATATGAGAACTCTGGACAAGCTGGTAGATCAAGTGAACGATACCTGGAATGATAGGCATATGTGGTTAACACCATACAATCCAGATGAAACGAACCATCTGTACATCATATTCGACGAACCGGTGGCAATATCGATGATAAAAATTTGGAATTACAGTAAGACGCCCGAGAGAGGCGTAGAAGAGTTAGAGGTCTATGTTGACGATGTTCTATTCTACAAAGGAGAACTTAGGAAGGCTCCTTCGGCTTCAGACAGTCAAAGGTCATTTGGTCAATCTATTCTGTTCACAAATGACCCCATCATCTACCAGAATGAGAAAGACAACATTTATCGAATCTCCAACAATGAACAAATGGTTGTGTTTATCAACAACAATAGCAAGTACTTGGCGAATCAGAATCAACAAAAATTGTACGATCAGGAGAGGAAGAGGGTGAATAGTCGTAATGCCTCCAGTTCGTCTAGACCCATGACGAGTATTCAATCGCAATAATACTCTCCAACATAAAAGATCATTCTCCAATTTAAATTATCAGTTGTTCCTTTTGTAGAGTCGTGAATATCTTGTTCAATGCAAACCAGTTAAACAAATTTATGTTTTCGCGTCAACACATCAGAGAACTTGATGACTTAAGCACCTGTGAGACATCAATTAGTTGTTCTCGTTGTTTGGCCAACTTTCATGTCCTCGAAAACTAGCTACAATACATGAATTACAATACATGAAAGGCTGGACATTAGAAGACCAGCGAATACTCAATGGAGTAGTTGTTTCCACAGTATTACTGCATATGTTCAAAGATTAGACCTTAGTGTGTTTACAGGTACAATAAGAGTTTAGATGATGTTTTCAGAGGATGTAACAAATTAGAGTATCTATCGATGGAAATACATCCCATCGCAATGCCTCTCTTCTTTGAAAGATCCAAAAGATCATATCTCAATTGTTCACCACAACAACTAAATCACACAGTTGTTCATTTTGTTGAGTAGTGAATAACTTGGTCAAGAAGGTTGATCGAACCTTGGGTACACTGTACAAAAATGCATGGTGACTAGTGTTGGAGCAAGCACAATGAATGTCACTGAGAAACGCATTGTGAATCCAAGGCAAACATACCTCAGAAACTAATCTGCTATCTTGATAGTTGGATGACATAAATGTTTTCGACCTATAGATCAAAAGAGGGAGTGGGTTGTTGAACAATAGAGCGAAGAAATAGAATAACTCATACAAACTTTCTATCACCACATAAAAAGAAACCTTCCTTTGTCGTAAACAAAGTGAAGTCTTTTCCACAAGTGTAATCGAGAACAGTTCCAATTGACAGAGGAATCTGAGACACAATTGATTGATTACCAACAAAAAGCAATCCCAAGGCACCTCGAGAATTATCACCACAACCATAAAAGCTATTAGACCTTGTCCGGAATACTGTAAAACGACTTCCACATCGCGCATCCACAAGCTTTTCATGATCGGGAATTCCAGTAACCAAAGTGGGACTTTGAATGCCATCTCTTGAAACCGAGTTTAAACCACATTCACCATGCCGATTATATCCCCAAGAGTATGCTGATCCATCCTCTGTAACCACAATTGAATGCCAGTATCCACACTCTATGCTCCTGATCTTCTTCGATCCGAACCCCAGATCTGGATGATCCACCCTGACTGGAACGAGACTCCGTTGACTCTGATACCCTTGACCCAGAGAGCCAAAGGCACAATAACCACAAGTATACACACAATTATCGACTGTGACGAATACAGTGTGATACGCACCAGGCGTGACCATCTTCAATTGCTTGCCTTCAATTCCCTCCAACTTTGTCAGGTCATGTTTCTTTTCTTTCGTGACTCCACATTCACCATGAGTGTTATGCCCTGAAGCATACACACACTCGTAGCCTTCACTAATGAAGAACGAATGAGAATTTCCACACTTCGTCTCCACAATGTTACAATTGGACAACTTTGGCAAAAGTGTCACTTGTTTCATTAATGATAAATTACCGTAGTTGTCATAATAACGACCACAACAAAAAACACGCCTACAATTGGTAACAAACAATGTATGGTATTGGCCACATGAAACGTGGACCACATATTCCTGTGGTGCTAAAATTTCCTCCTCTGATTCAAAATGCTCTCCCATGGTACCATACTGTACCACTTGGGCAAACTTCTTGACACTATCAGATTGTTTGCTTCTTTCCAGATAGTCATCCTTGTCACCCTTGTGTTCATAGTACAAACGGTTGAAACCTGTTTGGTGGCTATCAGATCTCCCTATCCCATACACATTCAAGTGTCTTTCTTTGTTCATTCATTCAGTCTGGTTTTGGTTTCCATAAAAAAATTAAACAACAAAAAAAAACATGCAAGTTGATCAACAACAGCTATCGGAAGCATCATCATCCGAAGTGAATCACAACAACCTCATCGCAACAACATCATCCAATATTGATCCATCATCATCCAATGTTGGTGGTGTAGACATGACAATGATCACTGTACCAATAGACGAAGAAGAACAACATCAATCATCCTTTCCACCACCTCCCAAACAGTACTATCGGAATTTTGATGCTGAAAACACGAGACCACCACGTCCCTTACCATCCAACACACCTATTCAAACATTTGGTAATATAGTGCAGTTGGGTCACATGATCAAGAGACCAAAGGACGATCATATTCGAGAATTGTTTCATATTGATGATGAAAATGTGGTTGGAAATGTAGTGTCAGAATTGAAACGATTGAATCGATCTCTCTGTTTCAACTTTTTAGAGTTGTTGAACATTTTGTTGAGTGAGAAGCCAAATGAGATGCTGTCGGAGGATATCAATACGACTCTGTTGGATGCTGAGACATTTTTGGAGCAGCAAAAGGCTCAGCAGTCATCATCTTCATTGGATGTCTCTGGTAAGGTGGCAACAACAACACAACAAACATCTGATGTTCAACCATTGGAACAGAGACCTGCTAGTCTGCTCAAGGTTCAACAGATTCAATTGCTCTTGTTGAACATGAGTTACTTGTTGAACAGTTATCGACCAGTGCAAGCCAGACAGCAAGCCATTACGATCATGCAGCATGCATCTGAAAGAAGAATGGAAGCTTCAAGCAGTTTGCATGACACTCTGGCTCTCTGTAAATCCATGCTACTGAAAACAAGAGACGTACTCACCGACGAATCGTCGCCCCCGACTCCCTCTTCGAAGCACCCTTTCGAAAACAACAAACGGAGTCGGGATAATAGGGAAGAATATGTTCCTGGCGCCAAAAAATTGAAAAGGGAATCATGATTCTTTTGTTAAAACATTATTTTCCGAGTGTCATGGCGTCAATGTCAGCGCCCAGAGCACATTCTTTTTCAGGTCATCTAATGTGGAACAAGGACAGTAGCTCTTCGGCTCTTTTTTGACCCTTGATCCCAAACTCAACACCAAACACACCACCAACACCTCACAAAACAAATCTGCACCAGTAATTTTAAACAGTTGTTGTACACATCAGAAAACGAGGTGACATTGCAATTCTTTTTTTTGTGTACCAACTCTGTTCACTATCACACATCTGTTTGTCCCATCACCGACAAACTATCACCCATATCCATCTGGTATTTCAACTCTCGTTATTATTTTCATTTCAACAACAGCAGTTGACAACAACAGAACCAACAACTACATATATAAGAAGAACGCAACATGTCACTCTACTATGACCAAACATTGAGTGAATTACTGAAATATAGCAATGTCAGTAATGTAAATACGGTTCCTTTCACCTACAACAATATGACTCAATTGAACACCATTATACTCGAGTCCACATGCTCCGGTCTCTACCTGTTCACTTTCTTATTCTCGTTGTGGATCATTGTGACATATCAATTGGCACATTGTTGTTGTGTGTGTTCGGATGACTGTTCCCTGGTGGCTTTCAAGTCAGATGAGGCCGAGGAGTTTGCATTGGTTAAATCTCAGAACACCAATTATGCAGATCATTGCCTTTCTTTTTTCAATAAGAGTCATTTCTGGCTTTATTGCACACTCTATTCCATTCTCTTCCAGTGTGCCTGTCGAATGTTACAATCTGGCTTTTCGTTAAGTGCTGCCTTTTATTATGAGTATTCTTTGATACGGACATTGGACACTATATTTCAGGTTGTGTGCATACCGTTGAACACGTGGATCCTATTTTGCTTTATTATGATTGGGATATCTGTTGGGACTCCTTCTGTGTCTGATAAGAGGCATCGTGTGTTGATACGAGTATTCATAGGATTGGTCATGTTCCTCGCACTTGCCTTTAACATTTTTGCCATTGTGGCGAGTGTGTTGTTCGAGGCCTCAATTGATGCACATACGAGCCCTCTATCTGCATTTAATCGGTATTGGTCTCGAGTTGTCACAATTTATATCAGCATTCCTGTGATTATTATAACGCAGGCAGTCATCGCTCTGTTAGGCATTATGTACTCAATCTTTTTGTTTGAGAAGACCAGAGTGAAGAAGGTGAAGGATAAAACATGCGACAAGCATCATCCATCGTATGATCCGGTGATGAATCTCTATCGAAAGAGAACAAATGTTGTTTTGTTGAGTCTTCTCCTACTACAAATCATGTTCTGTCTAGGCATTGCTTCTCGAGCCATTGGAATATTGTTCATTGTGTTGCGAACTGTGGTTGGATTGCCTCTACTTTTGTTTGTCATTTTTATGAAACCAGTAAGTGAACTGATTCCCATTTGGTCCATGTTCATATTGCTCTATCCGATGCCACTTCGCTGTTTTACCAGGCCAATCGGATTCAACTTGCTTGCCCAACGTTATTCCAAACCAAAGGGTCAAGATTTTAGGAGAAGCTTGCGCCAGTCCACTCGGATCACTCACAGTCCAATTTCAACAACTGAAACAACATCGACCAGTTGGTCCGCAAAGTCGACAACACCGCGTCCTATGCTCAGTTCCAGACAGAGTCCTTTCGTTTCTGAGGAAGCTATCAAGGATGGTACCGTGGATACGGGTTCCAGCTGGCGTATGAGCATCAGGAATCATTCTCGAGTATTAGAGTGGGAGCTCGACGAAGATCCATATGAGGGGAAATAAAGAGCTGATTTTTTTTGTAAGTTGTTGGTTGGACGGTGAAAAGATCCGAAAAAGAGAATTAATCGAACCGCAAGATCAAAGAAGAACTTTTTGCATCTGATACCATTCATTTTGGCAAAAGACCTGTTAAGGTGGCTGTTCCATGGAAGGAAAATTCACATTCTAGGAATGGTGATCAATATAGCAGCAACAGTCGTATTCTGAACCTCTGGAGGAATATTGAACCAGCTAGCTCGGCCTTATCTGGTTCAACATTCTATCAAGATCGGATTAAACAAAATAAGATGAATAAGCTTTTCGCATGGCACTTTGAAGATGCCTGGGTTTTGTCTCGCATTACGTTTTCGTATGGCTCACGATTTGTTTGCTCTCTTTTTATTGTTTGTGTGTTGGTTCGTGTGTCCTGACATTCACCTATTTTGACTAAACAAGTTGGCTTGACAAGCTCGTGTTCAAGGCAAGATTCAAAAAAAAGAAGGATAACACGTCTACAGTGCTGGACAAGGATCTGAGCTTAGATTGTACAGATAGAGCTCTTGTGGCCAGCAAAAGGTTTTCAAAAGCTTGGGATCGACAAAAGAAGAGAAAGTATCCTTCGTTGACGATAGCAATTGTGCAAACAGTTCTGTGGGACTTTTTTCTCGCAGGCCTATACAAGCTCTGTTGGAGTGTGCTCGTGGTGTTGTGCTCATTCTATTTTGTGAGAGAATTAGTGATATTTGTTGCGAGTGATCAGCCTGATTGGGTTGGGTGGGTGCTCTGTTCTGGTTTACTCATCGCATGTCTCTCGTTGAGCATGGCATTTCAACAAATGTCAAGCAAGTCCAGTCAGGTTGGTATTCGAATAAGAGCTGCTCTGTTGACTGCAGTGTATCAAAAGGCCATGAGTCTGGATATGGATGAGTTGAATGCAGGAGATGTTGTCAACCTCGCTACCAATGATTGCTCTCGATTAATGGAAAGTTGTTCTTCGTTCCATTTCTTGTGGGGGAGCACGTTGGAGTGTATGGGTATTGTTGGCTTGTTAATTTACATGGTGGGACCTGTTGGTTGGATTGCCTTAGGTATCGTTGTCGTATTGCTCGTATTGCAGAGTGTCATGGGTAAGATTGTGACTAGTTTGAGGTTCAAAAATATCAATGCGACTGATCGAAGAGTGTCATTGATGACAGAGATATTGATGTCTGCAAAATTGGTCAAGTTGTATGCATGGGAAGAATTCTTTGCTGCCAAGGTGAAACGTGTCCGAAGAAAGGAGTTTTTCATGATGTTCAGTCGTTTTTTGATCAAGATAATTAATTTAACCATGTTGTTCAGTGTCCCTCTATTGATTCCTCTCGCGATATTTGCAGTGTACATACATAAGAATGGTCAATTGAGTCCCCCAGTTGCATTCACAACTCTGAGTCTATTCAATACCCTTCGATTCCCAATTCTCATCCTACCAAAAGCACTCCAAGGTTTTGCCGAGTCTATATCCGCGATCCCAAGACTGCAAAGGTTCTTACTAACCGATGAAATGCAAGTACAGCCCAGGGAGAGTAATTACTATGGAATTAAGATGGAGAATGCTTGTTTTTCGTACTTGCACACAGAAGAGTTACTGCACAATATTAGCTTTGAACTTCCGAAGGGAAAATTATGTGCTATCGTCGGGCTGGTGACATCTGGAAAGACTAATCTCATATGTAGCATATTAGGGCAGATGAAATTAAAGTCAGGAAAGTGTAAGGTAGGCGAGGGAAAAATAGGCTACGTTTCTCAAGTACCGTGGATTCAGAATGGAACGATCCGAGGTAATATTCTCTTTGGAAATTCATATGATGAGGCACGATACAAGGAAACAGTGTTCGCTTGTTGCTTAGAACGGGACTTTGCGGTCATGCCCGATGGAGATAATACAGAGTTGAGTGATAGAGGAGCCAATCTCTCCGGTGGACAAAAGCAAAGAATTGCTCTAGCAAGAGCAGTGTACAGTAACGCAGACATGTACCTTTTGGATTCACCATTGAGTTCAGTGGATCAACATACGGCTATACACATTTTTGAGCATTGCATACGCGGAATGCTGAAGGAAAAGACTGTGTTGTTAGTTTCGCATCATTTCGAATTGCTTCAAGAATGTCATCTTGTTGCAGTCATGGACAATGGTTCTATGAAATACTTTGGAGAATTTAATCATGAGGCTCTCCACTGTGTCAAGAGGTATTTTCCTCATTGGATGTTCGAAGAGAGTAAGCTCGACAGAAAGGTAGTAGAATTAATACCAGAGGAACTCCCAGTTGTTGACCTCCCAGACACTCCAACTGATCACTTATCTGATGAAGAACAGTGCTCATTTTTGACAGAGGAGAGCAAGGAGGTAGAGGGTGATCTGAATGTCAAGGGCTTGCAAGAAGCTCCTGCTGCTGCTCCATTAGTGACGGACCTTGAGCTGGATCAAAATAATGAGACTGTTATACCAGATAGTACGAAGGGTAACGATGAAAAAATTTACAAGAAAAGAAATCGAAGAGTTCTACCCTTTTATGGACACTATGTCTGGCTGAGAGAAAGTGGTTTCTTCCTTGCGTTCATCACTTTGGCCATGTTTAGTTTTTCACAGGCAGCACGGGTTATTGCTGCTCGTTGGATCGGATGGTGGACTGCGGATCAGTATCACTTATTAACTGGTCAATATATTTGGATATATTCAGTATTGGTGGCTGTCTGTTTTGTTGCACTGTTTTTGCGAGGAATTGCGTTTTATGCCATGGCATTAAGGTGCTCAACTCGCTTACACAATCGAATGTTTAAGAGCATTCTAAGGGCTCCTATGCAGTTTTACTATGAAACTCCAGTGGGCAGAATTTTAAATTGTTTCTCGAAAGATCAGGACACTGTTGATGAGACATTACCTGAAACCATTCATATTACCCTGATTTATTTCATGGTGTTTTTAACAACAGTCGTTATTATTGGCATGATGATTCCTCTCTACAGTGTTGTATTGGTCGTTCTGGTAGTCAGCTTCACTGTCATGTATTTTCTTTATTCCAATCCGGCATCATCTCTGAAGGAACGCTCTGGGAGCACTGATTCTTTAATTTTTTCTCATCTGAATGAATCATTGACAGGATTAGCTCTGATTCGAGCATTTGGGGAGAAGAAAAGATTTGAGTCTGAGTACATTCAGAAAATAGATGATAATCATCGAGCGACATTCACGAGTGAACAACTACAACTATGGTTGTCATTTAGGTTGGATATAGTAAGCTCTATTTGTGTGTTCATTTCTGCGATATTTGCTATAGTAGACAGAGGACCGATGAATGCTAGTTCTTTTGGAGTGGCTATCTCAACCTCGTTCCAACAATTGGTTTTCTTCACGTGGGTCGTGAGAGGTTTTGCTGAAATCAATGGCCAAATAGCGTGTATGGAGAGATTGAACAACTATGCACATCATGTGAAACCTGAGGCTGAAGCTCGCATAAGAACTACAGAGCCATCTGGGATATGGCCCTCGGAAGGACGTGTGTTTATCGATTCTTTGTTTCTACGATATAGTGCACACACACCAACTGTACTAAAAGGAGTGACTCTGGAAATTAGACCAGCAGAGAAGATTGGTATTGTAGGTCGAACCGGTTCCGGCAAGACGAGCTTACTGATGAGCTTTTTCCGATTGTTAGAACCAGAGTCAGGCCAAATTACGATCGATGGCATCAACATATCCACTTTGGGTTTATCGGATCTCAGAAGCAGAATTGCAATCATTCCACAAGAGCCAGTGTTGTTCATGGGCACAATTCGCAGTAACTTGGATCCATTTAATAAGCACACAGATGATGAGCTTTGGGACGCATTGGAGTGTGCCAATCTGAAGGCCGTTGTTCAAGAAATGCCTTCACAGCTCAACAACATTGTTTTAGAAAACGGTTCCAATTATAGTCTGGGTCAAAAGCAACTCTTTTGTTTATCCAGAGCTGTGTTGAATCAATCAAAACTGCTCGTTTTTGATGAAGCAACAGCGGCCATGGATTTAGAGACAGATACAATGATACAGAGAACGATTCGCAATGTATTTGCCAATCGAACGATCCTGACGATTGCACATCGATTGGATACAGTTATCGACAGCGATCGCATCATTGTAATGGAAGCTGGCCACGTAGTAGAGTTTGACACACCTACCAACTTGCTCTCCAATCGCGAAGGAATATTTACGAAACTCGTGGAACAAACTGGTCCTGACTCAGCAACTGCATTGCGAGAGATTGCATTCAGGCACATTCCATCGCACAGCTGAGCTGAATAGTGAAAGCAGCTTCATTTATCCATCTCGTTGAACATTGAATCTTCCTTGGGAGAAAATGAAAAGGATTATGGAACACGCACCATCGTTACTTCAAACGGGGTTAACTTATGGTTTTTAGATGCTCTTTTGTTGCTGAGAAGCGGAAGAATTGGAATTGGAAAGAAAAAGGGACAAAAAATCAAACCATGAAACTTCTTTTCGTCAAATTGTTGTTGGTTCTCTTGTTTCTTCTCCACACTGCTCTGTCAAGTAGAGATATTTCAGTTGTCAAATATTTAGAAGTGGCTGAGACAGCTGCCATGTATAATCAAAGAGAGTTGGTGAATGATTCATACGAAAAGGCGGTCAAATTCTCTGACAATACAGCGTTGGCTCTTGCTGTTGCTACGAATGCAGATGCCGTCGGATTTAAATATGGAAATGCCTATGAATACAAGAATATTATTGAAAAAGCTTACAGAAAGGCTATTACTTTATCTGATAGTACGTCACTTGCGTTGGCAGTCGCGGCAAATGCAGATGCCGTTGGATATAAAAACGGAAATGCACTGGCGTATAGAAGTATATTTATGGAAGCTTGCCGTAAGGCCACACAATTGTCTGGTAGTACTGCACTTGCATTAGCTGTAGCTACCAATGTTGATGCTATTGGATACAAGAATGGAAATGCGAATGAGTATAGAAGTGTTATTGAAGAAGCATATGGAAAAGCAATTCAATTATCTGGAAACGCAGAGTTAGCATTAGCTGTGGCTGCCAATGCAGATACTGTCGGTCGCAAGAATGGTAACGCGCTGGAGTTCCAAAGAATTATCGTGAGAGCTTACGAAGTTGCCATCCAAAATAGTCATACTCTAGCAGAGATTACGGCAGTAGCCACCAATGCTGAAATTTCTGGGTATAAAGCTATTGCGAGAAAGGCTCGCAAAATTGCTTTGGAGATGGAAAAATTTCATTATTGAACTTTTTGGATCGGTTGTGGTCTAATACTAGAACTTGACAAGAGATCTATTCCAGTAGTGACACCACAAGGACTTTGATTGTAGACCTTCAGAACCACATTCAAATAAGTAAATGTGTTTAATCCAAAGAAGTAGCAAACTTGGCAAATGTGAATAGTCTGTACTCTGAAACGAATCTCTCTCTTACCTGTTTCTGATAGTATGGATTCATAGAGTTCTGACCTGTGTACTCTAATCTGAAGTTAACTACTGTCTTAAAGATCATAGTCGCTATAACGAAATTCAGATTCTTTCTCATGATCGTGAAACCCTCACTGGAGTAGTCCTTGAAATATACAGCGAATGTACCATAATCAACATCTGAAAAGTCACCGTCTTCGTTTGTCATTAGTTTCTCATCAACCTTCAAATACTTCTCACTATGACCTTGTACGCTATAGTTCATGTGGACAACCAACACCACATAATGCCTGAGTTAGCTGCTTCTTATCAGGTGCTTTGTCTAGGTATGGATATCTAGAGTCTTGTCCAATTGAATATCCGTCAAACAGAATACACAATAACTGTGCAATCTCGTCTGGCTTAGGACGTGACATGAATCTTTGGGTCAATATAGCATATAATCTATCCATCTCTAGCTTCAATGTATTGAAGATCTCTTATGTATAATTAGTAGATTGAACACGATCTGGGAATAGTATTGCTTACCACCACTTAACGAAACAGATAGCAGCTGCTATGAAGTTTGCAAACTCGATCATACTGTTATGAGTATTATTGCTTATCTTTGCTTGGATTCTTGCTAAAAGGACAGAAGCAATTACCAACAACTTAGCCGCTTCTACTACAGAATTAGCATATAATAAAGACTTAGTATCTTTGGATAGAGCATTCTTCAATTTGAGACTTCTTGGAACATAGCCATCTGATTGTAGACTGAGGCATATCAAACACTCCTTAAGCTTTTGTATGCTGCTTATATAAATCCAGTAATCTGGTACTACTTGCATCAATAGGTGTTCCTGTATAGCATCTCCAAGTAAACAGTGCGTGTGAATAAGCAGATAAATGCTTATGGTTATGAATATTATTTGACGATTAAGTACAGTAACCATCCAGAACATTTTCACACGCACTGTTTATTCTAAGCTCATTACAAGAGATTTGTCATCTGCTCGATCGTCCTGGATACCAAACGCCCTATCAATGATACGTACTTTAGATGTCCAGTGCTCTTCATCATCGTCTTCGTTTGTTACTCTAACGGAATATTCATCTGTATCATCGTCTTCTTCCTTGTATCTTGCTTTCATTAGGTGATGGACAAAACTGGATTTCACGGGAGCATGGCAAGGAAGAAGAATTCAAAGACGAGTGGATTGTCGAGCATGAGTGGACCTCTGTTGTGTCGTTGTGCAATTATTTGCAGTTGATGGTTCCCAATCACAATTGGGATGCCTATGGTTATGAATATTATTTGACGATTAGGTACAGTAACCATCCAGAACATTTTCATTCTGTGTTTGGAGAAGCGCTCAATGTCTCTGAGCTTGTGAAGCACGCTGTCCGCGAGTTTCATCTTGGTAGGATTGTACAAGACGAAAGAGAGCTGGAACCCGATGCTGATGCCTTTGTCTATTTGGATAGCCTGTTCAATAAATCAATGTGAGAATGAAGCAGCGTACAAATGCTGCACGATCGAAAATCGGATTGTGTCACAAGAAATGGGACAAAGGTTGACCAAACTGCGACGTTACCTCAATGCAAAATATCAATACGATAAAGTGGATTCAAAGTTTTATTGTTGTTTAGCCAAGTCATAGAAGAGGGTCAGCTATCTTAGTCTGTCAATTGTCAAATGATGCAATCCCCTTTGACGAAGCAACCGAAACACATTTTCTTCGTCTGAGTAAGTTTTCCAACACCATGTTTCTTCGCATGAACACTGAATAAACGCCGTCCTTTCGTTTGTGTCTGTATCATAGAAACATGTATGACCCGAAAATACACAACCGATGAACAGGCAGTCACTAATGTCGGAAAATGAAAAATTGCAGTGGTGGAATGTGCAATTGATGAATGTACATCCTTTCATGTCGGCTGCTATTACATCCATTGATTTGAAGGCATTACCATGGTCCTGACGAATTGACAAACAAGTCATCAAAACGCCAATGGGAAGTTTGTATTCTTCTTTGCCTTGATTGAAATAATAATTGTATGATTTTTCTGTTTTGATACGCTCAATGGCAAAGTCGTTTTTTGTTGTTCCTCGGAGTGCCTTCATTTCAATTGGGTTTTGTTGTTTGTACCAACTGATCGTGCAGAGGAACGAACACCAAGTCCGTGCATTTTCTGAATAGGTCTTAGCCAAGTCTTCGATTGGAGATGCACTCTGTTTGGGCTCAAACAAATACGATACTGGAAGAACTTGATTGGTCAGCGGGTCTGTTATATTGTCTTTTAACCATTCTTTGATAGCACTTGCTTCATACACATTACCAAATACTGTAATTGCTGGGTGCTCAATAGTACATTGTGTAATTGGGCATATCATTGTCTTTCGTGAGTCGTTGGTTTGGTTGTTTTTTGTTTATGTCGTTTTGATCAGTGGAGTTGACTCTGTTCGCCAAACTTTGGCTCTGGGAGCGAATTTTTTTTGGAACGTTGGCCACGCTCTCCGTTTAGCTTAGCAATTACAACAAGATTAAGTGTTTCTCCATAATAACCACGACGTACATATGACATGTGGAATCCAATTCGCTTAATGCAGTGTGGGGTAGAGCACTTGATGATCCAGTCTAACCATACAGTAGCATAATACAGGATAATCATGAAATACGATCGGTACATTGGGACATAATACACGAATGATACATGCACTTCGCTCACTACTTCAATCTTTTCATTCGATACAGTTTCAATGATCATGGTTGGCCTATGTTTTTTTCGCTCTTTCCAATTGGTTGATGCCATCGGATTCCCCCGCGATTCTGAACTTTTGATTTGGAACACACAAGTGCGATAGACACATAAACACATTGCGTTGTCTTGTCCAACGTTGAACACGCTCACAAATGTTCTCCTCTTATTGTTGTTCCGTAGTACCACCACAACATTTGATGAAATTGTTCTTGTTGGTACTGTTGTCTCTTGTTGTTGTGACTACTACTGTCGAGGCAAAAATTGCATCTTCCTCTCTTTATACGTGGACGAGACAAAGTCAACATCCCCTGCCCTTCCATATAACTGTCGGTGTCATGCAAAATGAATGGATCACTCATGTGGCTGCTGGACATAGTCACACAGCGGTTCTGGCTGACAATGGAAAGATTTTCACGTGGGGTGACAACACATATGGCCAATTGGGAGATCAGTCAAACATTGATCGAAAACAACCTGTGGTCATTGCGTTGACTCACTTGTACAAGGATCGCAAGTTTATTCAAATTTCAGCAGGTTCCTGGCACAACTTGGCACTGTCGAATAGTGGTGAAGTTTTCTCTTGGGGGTACAATCAATTTGGCCAGTTGGGAATTGATGTAGAAAGTACGAATGTAAACTATCCTCGTGTTGTGTCATTGTTCGGGCTGGCCGACTCAACTCCAGTGATTCAAGTTTCAGCTGGTCGAATACACTCGATGGCTCTGACAAGTGATGGTCGCGTATTCTGTTGGGGTAGTAACTTGCGGGGTCAGCTTGGATCCGATTCGACCATCCAGTTTTCCAATGTGCCTACTAGGGCATTAACTGATGAAAAAATTGTTCAAATTTCTGCAGGTTCGTGGCACTCTGTTGCCTTGACAGCCAATGGAGTCATTTTGACTTGGGGCAATAACGCGAATGGTCAACTCGGGCGAATTGACTCCAATACTAGAGTTCCAAATCCTGTCAGCCCCACTGGAGCTTTGACTGGTGCCAATATCACTCAAATCTCAGCGGGCGACTTACACACTGTGTCGTTAACAAATGATGGTAGAGTCATCTCGTGGGGAAGCAACAATTATGGTCAGTTGGGAGATAATACTCGAGATTCGACCAATTCTGGCCCAGTACCAATATATATGGAAGGTGTGACAAAAGGAAAAACATTTGTCCACGTCGCAGCAGGTACTGATTATACGTTAGCTGTCTCGAGCCAAGGTACGATTTATGCTTGGGGGCGTAGTGACCAGGGCCAACTAGGATGTGACGGACCAACTTCCTTCATGAGGCTCGCTCCTGTCGCTGTAAGTACTAATGGGGCTTCAAGCAAGAGTGCTCGAGATGTGTCAGCAGGTGATGATCATTCGGTGGCAGTATCCACGGATGGAAAGGTATATTCATGGGGTAATAATCAATTCGGAAAGTTAGGCAGTGGCGAGGATATCGAGTCGAGGCCCGTTCCAGGAGATGTGGACACAAGGGGAATTCTTGATGGCCAAACCATTACAAATATCTTTGCCTCAGCACAACACACAATCGTTTTAACCAGTGAAAATAAGCTCTATGGTTGGGGCAAGAATAATTGTGGTCAATTGGGGGATGGAACAATTGTTGACCAAAGATTTTTTGTTGCTGTGGACATGAGTAAGGTGTTACTTGGTAGAACTATATCACAAATTGCTCTTGGTCAGAGCTTCTCAGTTGCATTAGACACAGAAGGAAGAGTATATAGCTGGGGTTGCAATTATTTTGGTCAGTTAGGTATTGGTACACTGAGAAACTCGTTACTTCCAACACATGTTAACATGGATACTCTCTATGCTGGAATGATCGTAATATCTGTTGCAGTTGGCATGCATCATACGGTTGTGATTGACAATGGTGGTAAATTGTATTCATGGGGTGTAAATTCTCAAGGGCAGCTCGGTGATGGGAGTACACAACCAAAGATGTCGCCTGTGGCAGTCAGTACGCCGGGCATACTACGGTCAAAGAACTTTACTCAAATTGTTGCAGGAGACTTACATACAGTTGCATTAACAAGTGATGGAATGAGTTATGCATGGGGTAGTAACACTGATGGTCAGCTTGGAACTGATTCGAATAGCGATGAACACATTCCCGTACTCATGAGTAACAGCAATGGAACAGTTTCAATGATTGGCGCTTCACAATTGCGTACAGTTCTCTCAACTAATGATGGTGTTGTTCATGTTTGGGGAGGTAATTCTCGCTATACTCAACATAGGGAATTGGTTAACCACAAAATAACACGGCTTGTTACGGGGAGTACTGGTATTGTCGCTGTGACTAATGATTCACGTGTGTTTGCTTGGGACACGGATTTTTACAATGTAAACCTTACCAACGTTGATCCAACTCAATACATTTCCCAAGCATATGTGACTTCAACAGGGAAAAGTGGTATTCTTGGAGTGAAATGTGTGAGTGGGTATTTTGGACAAAATTGTGAATCATTCTATTGCTATAATATAACACACGATAGTAATAGTGTTTGCTCAGGGAACGGAAATTGTGTGTCTCTGGATACATGTAAATGTGGAGAAGGATTTGCTAGTGATGATTGCTCCGCTCCCCTTTGCTTTGGATATCCGGGCAATAGCCGTACTGTTTGTTCGTCGAGGGGAAAGTGTGTAGCACCAAACGAGTGTGTTTGTCCTCGTGGCTATTATGGAGAGACATGTTCTATTAACCTTGATTTTCTGGCGTTGCTGTCACTTTTGATCATTCCTTTTACGGCACTGTTAGTGGTGCTAATCATATTCGCTACCTATATTGCAAGACGTGTGAAGAAAGATAAGAAGATTGAATCAGATCTTCGGGCATGCTTACTCGAAGAAATGACTGATCTTGAGAATATTAGTGATATGGCATTGTTCATTGACATGAAGGATATCAAGTTGATCAGTCGTCTGTCTGAAGGAGCCGCAGGAGTCGTGTTTAAAGGAAAGTGGAAGAGTAATTTGGTTGCTGTGAAAAAGATGAAAGTTCCAGATGATGAGTCATTTCTGAAGGAAATATCAATTCTTCAAAGTTTAAGACATCCCAACATTCTTTATCTATATGGATATTCTTCTAATGATGCTGGAGACAAGTTTTTGATCACTGAATATGCAACTCAAGGTAGTTTGGACAAGGTACTCTATGCAAAGGATCCTCTCAGAGATTTTAATAAGAAAATGGACATTTTATGTCAAATTGCTGATACAATGAGTTATCTACATGGTAGAAGTCCTCGAATTGTTCACAGAGATTTAAAACCTCAGAATGTGTTGATTGATGAAGCGGGAAACGTACGTATATGCGACTTTGGATTGAGCAAAACTGTTAACACTGCATTTACGACTGGAGTTTCATATGGAACAATTGGTATGTGAACAATTTTGACCCTTTGTTGTGACATGAACTTGATGACTCACTTTATCTGATGAACAGAATACTCTGCTCCTGAGCTGTTAACACGGAATGGACATGACGAAAAGTGTGATGTTTACAGTTTTGGCATCATGATGCACGAACTATTTATTGTGGAACATCCATATTCTCGTGAACAAGACTCTCTGGCAATTTTCTCTCTTGG
The DNA here is from genome assembly GCA_937625935.1 of Tetramitus jugosus. Classification (NCBI taxonomy): domain Eukaryota; phylum Heterolobosea; class Eutetramitea; order Acrasida; family Vahlkampfiidae; genus Tetramitus; species Tetramitus jugosus. The sequence goes on along the minus strand of OW569379.1, from coordinate 2,767 downwards.
CATTGAGATTGTGAATAGTGGATTAAGACCTTCCATTCCTTACACAGTATCAACATCATCTTCTGTGAGTGGAATTGTTAACTCATTGGACATACCAGACGAGTATATTGTGAATGAATTCTTTACAAGGGGTAACGACACGCAGATCAACGCGACCAGCATACCTGCTCTTGTCGAATCCTATTATGCGTTAGTAACGAGATGCTGGGATACTAATCCCGCAAGAAGACCTCCGTTTGAGGATATATCTACCATCTTGTATCAAATTCGATCGTCTCTCTTGTAATTGGATTGAGTGGGAAAGATTCCAATTTGGTTCTAATAGAAATTGTCTCATCTTCCATAAAGGTGTTGGATGACATCAAAATTCTCCGATGACTGGGAAGTCAACCCGAAAGAAAAAGCGGGTCACTCACTCATTCCTTAAGAAAGAAAACAAACGAACATTACTCATTATTAGAAATATAAAACAGATGAAATTACAATCTTCGAGAAGAAACTGCATTCTTTTGTTCCTGATCGTTCTTTGTCTCACAATAAGTTTGAGTCACTGCATAGAAGTGAGAACACATAAGAAATACACAGGATGGACCTCAGCTGGAATCACTACGATTTTTAGATTTCAAACTCCAAATCTTCTCCAGTTCCAAATGCAATTGCAATCCCCAAACTCTATGCTTTACACCATGAAGATTGGAAAATCTATTGTTCAGACGGTGGTTGCACCACAAGGAGAAACTGCACTCTTTCAATGGACTCCAGAATTACAAAAAAATTATACGGATGGTAGTAACGAAGATTTGACAGTGGAAGCTTATTGTAGAAGTGGAAGTGGAGACTTGAACATTGAAAGAGATATGACAATGTACAAGGATAGGATCATTGGTGTGCGAGGTATCATTGGAATTGTGATTGGAGTATTAGTGGCATTGTTGTGTTGTGTTTCTTGTTGTGGACTATTGACATGTGTGGTAGTTTCCAAGAAGAATCATAGGACATCAGAATTTGACCCAATTCTAGGATCGTGAACATACATGCGAAGATTCCCCCATTTTCATATACAACTGTAAATTCTTTATTGTGAGGCACCTTCTTCACTGTTGGATGTGAAATTTTTTGCTAAAGTGATTGGTTGAAGATAACAATGCGTTACATTCTGACACGACTTAATGGTAACTGTTTTTTCTTCTCACGTTCTGTCTTCGAAAAGGAAAACAACCACCTCTTCGTTGAGCACCCCACGGCATCGAAAAAGTAAACCTGGTAGCCCGACTTGTTATCCCGTAACAGGTTTTGGACCAACCTTTTGTCGTCACCTAAGAAGGAGTCTCTATACTCGTAGTTCTTCTCAATATTCAATTCCCCACCTTTCGCCGCTTGTTCATCCAAGTGCGCTTTGATCATTTCTAACCTTTTAGCCTTATTCTTTTCATTTTCTTTGAGGTGATCTTCTTTTGCTTTCTTCACATCATCGTTACTCAGGAAAAGTTGCTCCCATGGAAGATAGTTGTATCCTTTGAGACCTGGATTATAAGACAATACACAAGCATGCCTTTGAAGTGATACTCTATAATGCATGTCCTTGACAGATTGATTGTAGTTGCTCTTCAGATCATTCATGATACTTGAAGCAATTGACATTTGGACAAGTCGAGCTTGTTCTCTGAGCAGTCCGTCCGCCACATTGATTACCGTTTTGAACCACACTGAGAATCGTTCTCGATCAATTTGTTGGCTCAAGGACTGGGTTTGGGTTTGGAGTTACATTAGTAAAGCCCTTGAGCAGTGAGCTGACAGCGATAGCTGGCAGTTTTGATGAAAGGAGGTAGAAAATGAAAGTTTGTGATGGTAAGAGTGATTTTTCTTTCACTACAGATCAATAGAGAGGATTTTGATGTCAAACTGGTTTTGTTTCGAGTCTTGATGAAAATTTTGATTTTTGAAGCCAAAGTTCATTTGGGTTTGGGTTTGGGTTTGGGTTTGGGTTTGGGTTTGGGTTTGGGTTTGGGTTTGGGTTTGGGTTTGGGTTTGGGTTTGGGTTTGGGTTTGGGTTTGGGTTTGGGTTTGGGTTTGGGTTTGGGTTTGGGTTTGGGTTTGGGTTTGGGTTTGGGTTTGGGTTTGGGTTTGGGTTTGGGTTTGGGTTTGGGTTTGGGTTTGGGTTTGGGTTTGGGTTTGGGTTTGGGTTTGGGTTTGGGTTTGGGTTTGGGTTTGGGTTTGGGTTTGGGTTTGGGTTTGGGTTTGGGTTTGGGTTTGGGTTTGGGTTTGGGTTTGGGTTTGGGTTTGGGTTTGGGTTTGGGTTTGGGTTTGGGTTTGGGTTTGGGTTTGGGTTTGGGTTTGGGTTTGGGTTTGGGTTTGGGTTTGGGTTTGGGTTTGGGTTTGGGTTTGGGTTTGGGTTTGGGTTTGGGTTTGGGTTTGGGTTTGGGTTTGGGTTTGGGTTTGGGTTTGGGTTTGGGTTTGGGTTTGGGTTTGGGTTTGGGTTTGGGTTTGGGTTTGGGTTTGGGTTTGGGTTTGGGTTTGGGTTTGGGTTTGGGTTTGGGTTTGGGTTTGGGTTTGGGTTTGGGTTTGGGTTTGGGTTTGGGTTTGGGTTTGGGTTTGGGTTTGGGTTTGGGTTTGGGTTTGGGTTTGGGTTTGGGTTTGGGTTTGGGTTTGGGTTTGGGTTTGGGTTTGGGTTTGGGTTTGGGTTTGGGTTTGGGTTTGGGTTTGGGTTTGGGTGGGTTTGGGTTTGGGTATGGGTTTGGGTTTGGGTTTGTTTTGGGTTTGGGTTTGG